>MJUU01029510.1:0-38921 GCA_002080025.1 Modiolus philippinarum | reverse complement strand
AGTGTCCTTGTTTCTTAGTGTTTCCGATGTTGCCTTTGTCCATGGATTGTTCGTTCTTTTGACTGACGGCTCGGTTCTCACTTACTTCTCTAACCTCTCAGTTGTTAAATATCCATCCAAGAAAACCTGAATACTCGTATGCTATTTAGAATATGGAGTTTAAAATGACAGGTTTGAAAAAGACCGGCTTCAGGTCGGAACATATTTTAATTGACAACTTTTGAGATGATTGAAACATAATACAAGTATGAGTTATAATATCAGATAAATGGTTTAAGTGATATATGAAAGAAATAGGAGCTAATGAAAGCTTTATATAAGGTTTGTGTTTTAAGATTCTGGCTGTCCTTTATTTTTCTACTGAACGACAATTGCAGCTTAAACGTGTGTATTCCTAGTATAGTAATAATGAGAACATTTCACTAATATACACCATGAAGCCTTCAACAATGAGCTCTGCTCATACGTCATAGTAAGTTCAAGACGGTTCCTAACACTGGTTTGAGCGGAATTCATTTCTAGATGTCGAGCAACGCCACATCAATGCTCTCCATTATCCATGAATGCGGGTGTTTCAACAAACAAAAAATAAAAGAATATCTAATATACCTTTTAAAGCACTTCGACCATATATTTTACTGGTTTGTTTATCTCTAATTTTAATGTTTTTACCAATGATTTGGCTATATGATGAGATCTCCTAATTGGAAGTATATTATAAACAGATTAGTACATGGACTTCTCCATATCAGCACGGTTATCATCCCTCTACCCATATCAGCCCTCGGCTGACGCCTTAGCTGATATGCAAGTCCCGGGACGATAGCCATACTGATATGGAAAAGGACATATATTAAAATATACTTACTGTAAAACAGGATAAATTTGCAGCAGCAAATTTTCGCGAATCGGCTATTTGACATGAATTCGCGAATTGATGAATTAGCGGATCGTCCGTAAATATATGATAAATTCGCGTTTACCGACCTGTAAATCGAAATTGCGCTTCGGGCATATAGACCTACGGTAGTATGATCTTTAGTAAAAGTTAATACCATGAGTACATTTCAGTGAATTTGTTATTTAAAATCAGTATTACTGTCATTACTCATATAGTTCGTCATGTCGACGCCATCTATATAATGTTTCTTCAAAAAGGATAATTCTAAAAATATTACATCTCTACCGGAAGCAACTGATAAAATCCAGGAGTCTGCAAACAGATTTGTAAAAAAGGAAGTTCTTTCGAGTGGAAAACGAGGAGAAAAACGAAAATGTGGATCTTATGGGGACTATTCACCACAAACAAGATCAAAAATGGCACGCTATGCATTAGAAAATGGCAATACAGCTGCTGCTAAAAAAATTTCAAAACTTTTGGACAAAACAATTAATGAAAGTACCATCAGATCAATAAAGAATTCCTTTCAGAGAACTCGGTGGCGAAATCGTTTGACGCTGAAAGCAGTGGTGAATTGCCTAAGTCCCCTCGTGGAAAGCCTATGAAAGCTGGAAAATTTGACAGTGAAATATGTGATTATGTTCGAAATTTGAGAAAAGTTGGAACGGTTGTCAACTCGAGGAGTATTATTGCCGGTGCGAAAGGAATAATTACGGCTAGAAAAAGAACCATGTTGTCTGAATTTGGTGGTCCCATTGAACTTACTAAAGCTTGGGCAGCTTCCATGTTAAATCGATTGGGAATGGTTAAAAGGAAGGATACAAAGGGTGTAAAAACTCTGCCTAATGATTTTGAGGAAATTAAATCCGAGTTCTTGAAAAAAGTCGTCAATGCTGTAAAAAAAATACAATATTCCACCGTCATTAATTTTGAACTGGGACCAAACTGGCTGTAATTTGTACCCACAAGCGAGTGGACCATGGCCCATATTGATGACAAAAGACAAATGACTGTACTATTAGCATGCTCTATGTCTGGAATGATGTTGCCAACGCAAATGATTTACCAGGGTAAATCAGATGCTTGTCACCCTCAGTACAAATTCCCAGATAATTGGCATATTACTCATACAGAATCCCACTGGTCTACTAGTGAATCTATGAAAACTTGAGTTTAATATTTTGTTATTATTTTCCCTCTTAATTAACCATGTTTGGTTTAAATTTGAATGAATTTAAATTGGACGGTTATAAATGTCATTGAGAAAACAAAAAATATTTCAAATCACCGAGACAACAAACATAAACTTAATTGCATTATTTACAAAAATCAAAACATACCCCGGTTATTAAACAATAAAAACATTCTATACTAATAAACAGCGTTTAAGACAACCATCGTATTGAACATGTCAACTCCAGTAGTTAAGTCAAATCCAGTAGTTAAGTCAAATCCAGTAGTTATGTCAATTCCAGTAGTTAAGTCAAATCCAGTAGAGGAAAATCAAACTTTTGTGGGAAATAGAAAGATCTGTTGTCCTTTGGGAAACATTTATCCTATAGTGGTCCATAAATTGTGATGATGGCCGTAAAACTTCTGTATTGATGACTTCAAGTTATTGGTAACACACCCTTGCTAAGTAGTCCACATACCTCTGCTCCACCTTGTCATATCGCTATGATCCTTGCGGACATGAAGATAAAGAAGTTAGATAATTCTTTATAAAAGGGCATAAATATCGTCCACCTTGAAAAATAAACTGCCAAGCATGTTTTGATATAATTAAAGATGCAGTAACCAATCATTGTAAAAAATCGTGCAAACGTGAAAAATTCTATTGAAGTTTTATATAAAATACAATCAATTCAAAGACCAGTCTCATCCATTGACGGTTATGATTTTCCCACTCTTTATACAACTCTTCCACATTATTTGATTAAATCCAAGTTGGACAACTTATTAAATGGTCTTTAAAATTGTCTGGTCTGCAGTTCATTTGTTCTAACAAAAAACAAGGATTCTTCTCTAATATTACCTACAATAATTATTGTTCCTGGACATGTGAAGATACGATTAACGCACCCAATCTTTTGCTAGGCAACATTTTTGTTTGTTTTGGCAACACTATTTATCAATAGGTTATAGGTATTCCCATTGCTACAAATTGTGCAACTCTCGTTGCAGATTTTTTTCTGTTCTGCTACGAACAAGACTTCATGCAATAACTTAAAAACGGAACCATACCAAACAGTGATAAACTTATTTCTATTTCCAATAATAACAGCATTCATATTGACGATATCCTTACTATTGACAATCCAAAGTTTTTAGATATGTAGACATCATTTACCAATAGATCTGAAATTAAATAATGCAAACAATGACTAAAAATACTGCCCTTTTCTGGATCTAACAATCATTATTGACTCAGGTAAAATAAAAAGTAAAATATATGATAAAAGGGATTATTTTGATTTTCAGAATTACTAATTTCCATTTTCTTGACGGCGCCATCCTACGGGGTGTGTATTTCTTTCCTAGTGCGATTCGCACGCATTTATTCTACTCTTGACAATTTTAATGAGCGTAACCTTACTATCACAGCCAAACTTTAACAACCGGGTTACAGATTTCATACGTTGTTGAATACATTTATAAGAAATTTTATAATAGATAGAATCATTTGATATCTAAATATGGCGTTATTTGCAAACAGCTTACTACTGTGAGTATTTCAAATCCTCGGTTTTACGGAAATGTTGTTAAAAATGCCAGAAACAGATTAAAGATCCAGAAAAACTGGGACATAACTTACATTTTTTACGTAATAGGGCATATCGACAAGATACTCTGTTTTACATCTGTTAAATTAGCTTAGAGATCTAGTGACCTGAAAGTTTTGCACAGATACTTGCCTTTCACTGATACTGCCGATGTGTACTGAAATATATGATGGTTTTTTGGCCAAAGTCTTCGTGAAGTTTTGATTTTTGATTATTCTTCCGTAGTGGGACAGTGTTTTACCAGCAGTTTAGGCTACTTGAGCTAGCCGACGGTTTAGTATGGAGTAAGTAGTTAACCTGTATTGAGTTTTATTCGTATGTTTATTATACTATAGGGAAACGTGACAGATATAGGGGAGGTTTGGGTACCCATAAATCGGTTCAACCCTACTGCTGGCTTTTGCTTGTGCCGGTACAAAGTCCGACTGTCCCGAATTCCTTTCGTTGTTTACGTTTGTGTTTTGTCTTATTTGTGTTTTTTCTTGTGTATTTCCCTAACAGATTGTAGCATGTGATTGTAATTTTCAGCCATTGTAGATGTTTCCCTTTTATTCCCTTTTTTACATATTGATAAATATGCTTGCAGGTGTCTATATTACCGATCTCTAATACGTGGTTATTATACATATGAGAATTACTGTTGCCCCGGATGGACGTACACATCATCTCAAGTTTGCACTACACGTAAGTTTTAAATTTAATGCTCTAACTACCAAAAATATGTACATGTATATATATATTCGATCACCTATAATATACATAACATTTTAAACGACATGTAAATTTATGCAATATTGCAGATTACGGAGAATTACTGCAGCTGTTCTTTTTCGACAAAACTCTCATATAGATATTGGAACTCAAGACAAATTCCATTAATTGAACCGTGATCGACATGACTGTAAAACTTTTATATATTGTACTTGTGTTTGTAATATACTTTTATCCCGGTTTGCTGTATGAATGCTGCATTGCATATGAATTATTGAATAACGAAATTGCTTTACACCATAATTTGAAGAATATTGGACTCAAGATTGAACGCGTTTTTATACTGTTCCGAGTAGATGAAAACATTTTAATGTACAATGAGTACAACAATATAAGTTCAAAAGTAAATTGTTGAGTTTCAGAGTTAATTACTTTGCCACTAAATGTCAGGGTTAATATGATTTATTTGTATATTCTGAAGCCAATATGCTTTATTAAAAGGTTTGGATATTGAAAGAAATATACTATTGTCGTTTTAGCTGTTTGTTCTCCACCATGCAAAAATGGTGGAACTTGTATTGACCCAAATATCTGTCGTTGTGCGGCTGGTTACGACGGTGACATATGTGACGGAAGTAAGTAGATATCAGATAATTTGTAATATACCTGCCATTTTGTATTTAATACGGACTTTATCGCGGCCAGTATCAAGATTGCCCGTCAGGGCGAGCTTGATGCGTTACGCCGTAATAAAGTTTAAAAAAAACCGAAAGGTTCTATTACGTTTATCGGTAATTCACAAAATGATAAATAAAACTCTATAATAAATTGAAATAAGCTAAATTTCTATTTAAGCAAAGGTAATATATTATTTATTGCAATAATTTATAGGCATTCTACATTCAACACATTAGGCGTATGAACAAAGTCAACATAGCAACCCGTACAATGACCCAGTAATTTCGTGATATGATACCAAGAATATCAATCTCTGTAGTAAGATCAAATTAATACAAATTACATGTACCGATAGGTACGGGTGTTCAAAAAGTGTACGATAGTATTTAAAGATATTGGCAAAAATTAATCCATGTTAAAAAAAAAATCCGAAAAATAGAATAAAATTTAGGGTCACCGTCCATTTATGCTTACAAACAATAAAAGCGTTGTTCCTTCGTTGGTTTTGCCACGTATTTGTAGAGACTTTGTCTCATGTACATTTACTCCATATTCTTTCATTGTTTATTACAATCGTTCACTGATGCGACTTTTAGTTGATAAGTTACAAAAGTGTCTCGACATTTTATTGAACTTTCTATACCGATAATGTTGGGGTCGTCGGACTTATTTTAAAGTTATTTCAGAAAGTAAAATTTTTTTAGTGATATTTTTTTGAAATATTTCAATGTAAAAGAGAGAATGACAGGAAACATCTACAATGGCTGAAAATTACAGTCAAATGCCACAATCTGCCAGGGAACTACACGGGAAAAACACAAACAAGACAAAAGACAAACTTAAACAACAGTAGGAACTCGGGACAGCCCAACTTGGTACCCTCTTAACACCTTTTTGTTACAATTTAATTCTCATATAAATGTTCAACACGAATGCCTTACGTTTACGTGAAGATAATCTCAAAATTTAGAAACATGGGCCCAATACTAGTGTTCTAAGCAAAGTTTTTATAACATTTGTCCAAACTTTGAAATGTTTGCACCCAGCATTCATGAAAAATATCCATCAAAGCACGAATTATGAATTCTAAATGGTGGAGCAATCCCATAAGTATCGTACAATTGTTATTAAGGTATGCACTTAAAAGTTATTACATCAATAAAAATGAGTAAATGCACATGAGACAAAGTCTCTGCAAATACAGGATAAAAAAAGCAACGGAACAAAGCTTTTATTGTTGTTCTTCATCTAAAAGTCAGCATGAGACATTCAACAATGAGCTATGCTCACACCTCATAGTAAGTGCAAGACGGCCTCTACCACCGGTTTGAGTGGAATTCATTGCTAAATGTTGAGCAAAGCAACACCGATGCATCCCTTTCGTCATGAATTCTGGGTTGTCAACAAACATAAAATTAACTTGCAAAGTGCACCTGCAACTGCTGTCATACAAATACAAATCAATTGTTTAGCAAGGTTATGTAAATGAACCATAAAAGGATATGGAGTTTATGCACACGAGACAAGTTTCTTCAAATACATGGTAAAACCAAGCAATGGAGCAACTCTTTTATTGTTGTTTTTCATCATGAAGTAACCATGAGGCCTACAACAATATGATTTGCTCATAATATGCATTATTAAAATAATGACATGGCATGTCATTTGTTGACAAAGCCTCTAACAACGTTTCTATTATTTGAAAGATGAATTATCAAAGTCTAACACTTTCAAACGTACTAATTTTGAAGAAAAATCATTAACCAAACAGCAATTCAGCGATACTAAAATGCTCCAAGTTCCACCCAAAGATAACACCTTGCCTACTATGTACTGGGTTCCTAACCTTCACAAAAATCCCTACAAACATCGTTTTATTTCGGCATCGAGTAACTATTCTACCACTAATTTATCCATCCATTTAACCAGTGCGTTCACTTGTAGTAAAGAGTTAGTTATCAAATACTGTGAAAAAACCTATCAAAACTCTGGTGTAAATTACTTTTGGAGTGTAAAAAATTTCATTGAAGTTTTAGATAAATTACAATCAATAAAAAGACCAGTTTCGTCTATTGACAGTTATGATTTTTCTACACTTTATACAACCCTTCCACATAAATTGATTAAATCAAAATTGGAACAAGTTATTAAATGGTCTTTCAAATTTTCTGGTCTACAGTTCATTTGTTGTAATAAAAAGCAAGGATTCTTCTCTAATATCATTTAGAATAATCATAGTTCCTGGACTTGTGATGACATGATAAGGCACTGAATTTTTTGCTGGACAATATTTTTGTTCGTTTTGGCAACATCGTTTATCGACAGGTCATTGGAATTCCCATGGGTAAAAACTGTGCAACTCTCATTGCAGATCTTTTTCTGTTCTGTTTCTGACTTTATGAAAAAACTACAGAATGGAACCGTACAAAACAGTGATCAACTTATTTCAATTTTCAACGATAACAGCAGGTACATCGACGATATCCTTACTATTGACAATCCCCAGTTTTTAAACTATGTCGACCTCATATACCCGCAAGAACTGAAACTTAATAAAGCAAACGATGATTCTAAATACTGCCCATTTCTTGATCTTACTATCATCATTGACTCTGGCAAAATTAAAACTAAAATTTATAAAAGGGATGATTTTGATTTCACAATTACTAATTTCCCTTTTCTTGATGGCGACGTTCCTGTAGCTCCATCAAACGGGGTGTATATATCACAACTAGTACGATTCGCACGCGTCTGTTCTACTCTAGACGACTTTAATGGGCGTAACCTTACTATCACATCCAAACTTTTACAACAAGGTTACAGATTTCATAAATTGATTAACACCTTTAAGAAGTTTTATAGAAGATATGAAGATTTGATTTCTAAATATGGTGCGACTCGCAAACAGCTTTTTACTGAGGGCATTTCTCACCCTCGATTTTAAGGAAATGTTGTTAAAAATGTCAAAAACGGATTAAAAATCCAGAAAAACTGGGACGTAACTTACATTCTTTACGTAATAGGGGATATTGACAGGATATTCTTCAGGATTCCGTTAAATTGGCTTTGGGATCCAATAACCTGAAGATATTACAGGTATACTGGCCTCTCACTGATACTGCCGATGTCTACTGAAATCTATGATAATTCTTTACCAAACCCTTCGGGGAGTTTTGAGTTTGATCTTTATTCCGTAGTGCGACAGTGTTTTACCAGCAGACTAGGCTCCTTGAGCTAGCCGGCAGTTTAGCGGCGAGCACTCCTCGACCCATCTTTCTAAATTACGTTTTTTCTTTTTCTATTCCTTCTCAAAATTGTGGTCTTGGAGTTAGTAGTCTACCTGTACTGGGTTTTATTTGTATGTTTTATTATACTATAGGGAAACGGGATAGAGAAAGGGGAGGTTTGGATACCCATCAACCGGTTTAACCCTACCGCTAGCTCTTGCTAGTGCTGGTACCAAGTCCGGCTATCCCGAGTTCCTATCGTTGTCCATGTTTGTCTTTTGTCATTTTATTGTTTTTCTCGTGCGGTTCCCTGGTGGATTGTGGCATGTGATTGTAGGATACGGCCATTGTAGGTGTTTCCTGTTATCTTTCTTATATTAATGTTCCACAAGTAAAGCTGCAGTAAATTTCAGTTTTGAAGACGGCAATTTCGACTTAACTTATGTTATGTACAAAAAGAAATCTTGTCTCTTGACTTTGATTTATCTAATCTTGTGTTAGTTCCTTCAGTATTCTACTACCGTTGTTTTATAAAATGATATGAGACTTCAACTGTTCACTGTTATCGTGTTTCTTGGACATTTTATTGGCAATCATACTGGTGGCGAAATAAATATTCATGGTTGTACACAGCTTATCAATATATGACCACAGCATGTTCACATACTTCGTATAGTTGTTCCGCACGTTGTATAAGAGTTGATCAGCTTTTTTATCAGCTAATTTCATTTTTTATGTTATAGTTGCAGCGTGTTCCCACCTATCACCTTGTTATCCTGGACGATGTAGCGGGGGTGGATGTGTATGCTCAGCGAATTTCACTGGAGGATCCTGCTTAACATGTAAGTGAAAGATGTTGTCTTCCAAGTACAAAAAATACCAAAGTCGCATAAATAACAGTAAATTTCGTTATGCTTCCAAGAACATACTTTTCTAGTGCTGCTGATGAGGAATAAATTTCCGAAATGGCCATACAGCTCATTAAAATTATTACAGTTGGAGTTAACATATGTGTTATGGTCTCAGGTTCATTTACTCCATATCCTTTCATAAAATATTTATAGCATTGCATTTAATTCTGCATAAATCCTGATACAGGTTTATCACTTGTCAAGTAGCGATTTTGTAAGATACTAAGCCGCTTTTATTTCCACAAATGCAAAACACCTTACTTTTTAAAAATTTATCTATGATATCATGTACCTGTACTTTTTATTTCAAATCAAAAAATTTCAATAGGAATGTGCTTCATTCGAAAATGATGTGTTTCCCATATTTGATTTAAGATGTCTCAGTGGTATTATTCCGCCATTTTTGTCTAATACTTGTTCATTAAGGTTTCATTCATTAAGAAATTTAACAAAATAGCTGTTTAAAATGTAAAGAAAGTTTCAAAGTATTTGAAATTTTTATTCCTTATATCTTTTATAAAATTTCCATTACCAAAAGATGAACCAAAAATCTGTTGCTGGATTTACGGAAACACAGAAATCATGCAAGGGAGATAATTTAATAAAAGAATTTAACATAGATATTACTAGAGAAATAATATTTCGCAAATTATCTCCCTTATTTTAACGGTTACCCCTTATTTTTATTTTTTATACGTAAACTCTATAAGAATTTCAAAACACATGCAAAGTATGAACAAAATCTATAATAGATTTTTCAAGTTATGCTCTCATATAATCATTTTCCCCTATCATTTCTATTTAAAATTCTGAAATTTTTAATTTCAATTTTTGCCCTTAAATGCACGGTGACCCCCAAATTTTATTTTACAATTTAAACAATAATACATTTATGTTTCTACTCTGAAATTTTCCCAAAATTCTATAATAGGAAAATAATACCCTGCAGACACCTTAACTAGGATTCTAATATTACTAATGAGAAACCTCGGTCAGTTGTCTCCTTGTACCAAGTTAGTTTTGTATGGTTCAAAATGGAGCATATCAGTAGCCTCCTTTGATATTTAAATCAAAATTATTTCCACTTTAACCATATATAACTACATGTAACTTGGTGCAGGGAGATAACCGACCGAGAATTCTCATTAAATTATTAATTACGTTGAGAACGACATATAAAATGTTTTACATTTCATTGTCAAAATGATTATTCAGTGCGATTATTTTTATATCCTAGTTTGTAACTTTTTATTGATATGATCACTACTAATTGACTCGAGGATTCAGAGTGTACTTTCAATTTGAAAGCTATTAGCTGTTTTTCGTATTGGTAAACTTTAGATTTGATATTTTACCTTTTACATTTTAGACTTGGTAAAACAATTTCTAATTCATTATGCACAGCTCTGTCTTCAGCGAGTTGGTTCTGTTACCATGGAGATATTGTTGTGTTCCTCTAATTTTGATAATTTTTTTGTAATCGTTGTTTTCCTTTGATGTTTTCCTCTTCATAAGTTTTTAGAGTCATTTTTCATTATTATGGTGTGTATGTAATGCATTATTATTATTTTGGAATTTTCCTTTGACTAATAGTCGAATACTTTGCTTTTTCAGATGTAAGAGATATAAGTTGTCGAAATGGCTTCAAGAAGGAACTAAATTCACAGCAATTTCGGGATTTTGTTATAGATGTTAAAAAATGGATAACAGGAAACACCTACAATGGCTAAAAATTATAATTACATGCAACAATTTGCAAGGGAACTACACAACAAAAAACACGTATAAGACAAAAGACAAATGTAGACAACGATAGGAACTCGGGACAGCCGGACTTGGTACCGGCACTAGCAAAAGCCAGTGGTAGAGTTAAACCGGTTTATGGGTACCCAAACCTCCACTTTATCTGTCCCGTTTCCCTATAGTATAAAAGCGTACGAATAAAACCAAATACAGGTAGACTACTAACTCCATCACCACAATCTTGAAAGGAAAGAAAAAGACAATACGTAATTTTGAAAAATGGGTCAAGGGGTGCTCGCCGCTAAACTGCCGGCTAGCTCAAGGAGCCTAGTCTGCTGGTAGAACACTGTCGCACTACGGAAGAAAAATCAAACTCGAAACTTCCCGAAAGATTTGGTCAAGAATCATCATAAATTTCAGTAGCCATCGGCAGTATCAGTGAGAGGCCAATATGTGTGCAAAATTTTCAGGTCACTAGGTCTCAAAGCTAATTTAACGGATGCAAGCAGAATATCTTGCCGGTATCTCCTATTACGTAAAAATGTAAGTTACGTCCCAGCTTTTCTGGATTCTTAATCAATTTCTGGCATTAGAGCATGCTTATTGAGAACACTATTGCAGCCACATTTGTATATTTAAATTTGTATATCTGTAACCTATGGTGTTTATACCATGTTCTCTTATTACCATCTATTATTTTACAGTACAAGGCGATAGTTACAAACCAGACATTGAAAAAGTGAATGCCACATTCGCTTATTACAGTTATACAAAGCAAGAATATGCGTACAATTTTATGACAGATGCCACTGATAAAACGGAAGTTGACTTTGTATGGATGAATCAAGAAGAGTTCAACAGAATCAAATTTGATATCGATGCATTTATAGATAGTAACTATGCCTTTCAACACCTGCCATCTAGGCCAAACTATATCCGGAATCATAAATTTGGAATTGTGGATGCAAGGGTTAACGTTGAACATAGAAAATTGGGACTAAGTAAGCCTTTTCTTCCTTATCGTAGCGGTTTCATTTAGATTATTTACAATTTGCGAGATAAATTCATGTCTATATTTTATTTTGCTACAACAATTATTATGTGCTTCATGTTGGTTACAGCTGGTATCGTTTATAATGTTTTAAACGCAATCTGAGTTTGTATAAATAATTTGTCAGTCGAAGTAATAAATCTTTTGCAATTAGGGTTGAACAATAAAAAAACAAAACAAAAAACAAAACAAAACAAAATCAAAACAAAACAAAACAAAAACAAAAAAACAAAAAAAAACCAAAACAAAACAAAACAAAAAAAAAGCAAAAAAACAAAAAACAAAAAAAAAGCAAAACAAAAAACAAAAACAAAAAAACGTGTTTGCTGTTGTTTAATCTGTTATTTCTGTTGTTTAGCATGTTGATAATACACCCTTTTTATTTTATTTTATGTCAGATGGTGAATATGTAGCCAACAGAGAAGAGTACATTTGTCAACAAGCCTCAGATACGAGTCCTGTTGCCAATCGTAAATTTGAATGTAGATTGCACAATGGTACAAATATCATTCAGTTGGATTCCGGGGATAAGTAAGTTATTAAGGTATTTCTAACCATGGTCCGAAACGGAATATTTATAAAAAAAATCTGGTAGCTGACCTCGCAAATTTTACATCGATGTAATTTATTGCAGTTGTGGAGCATTGGTTATGTTTCGTGAAACCACCCGTTCCTTTGGGCGAGAGTTATTTGCAGAAACGCCCTTAACATGTATGGTGAAATAAATCGTATTAAAGCGCTAAAGATGGTTAATAAAGTGTAAAGTAAAATATGTTCTTTGATTGTTGACGGATATTAATCACCTGCTACATTTGTATGTAAATCTCAAAGCGTACTATTTGAGAGTTTTCTGTCTTGAAGGTATGTATGGTTCTTGTTATAATTTTTTATCTCTAAACATTTGCCGAAAAGTGTTACAAATGTAAAAAATGGATAACAGGTAACACCTAAAATGGCTGAAAATTATGATTACATGCCACAATCTGCTATGGAACTACACATGAAGAACACGAATAAGGCAAAAGACAAACGTAGACAACTATAGGAACTCGGGACAGCCGGAATTTGTACCAGCACTAGCAAAAGCCAGCAGTAGGGTTAAATCGGTTTATGGGTAAATAAATCTCCCAATTATCCGTCCCGTTTCCCTATAGTATAATAAACATACGAATAAAACTTAATACAGGTAGACTACTAACTCCATGACCACAATCTTGAAAGAAAAGAAAAAACAATACGTAATTTTGAAAGATGGGTCAAGGGGCGCTCGCAGCTAGACTGTTGTCTAGCTCAAGGATCCTGTATCACAAGTATCACTCTGAAAGTTGGTACCGTTATTCGGAAAAGAAAGGGCTCGACCCACCTGACCCTGTGACCCCGATCTGTTTTTAGTAATATAGTTTTCTCGCCTGACCTGGAACACTTTGTGAACAGACACTTTGTGAACAGACACTTTGTGGTTTGTTTCCATTGATTTATTCACTTTTTTACCTTTTTTGGGGCTATTTAGGGCTTGCTATATGGTGTGAGGTTCCTCACTGTGTTGAAGACCGTACGGTGACCCCTAGATGCTTTGTTTTGGGTCGTTTTAACCTGGATATGGGATGTTGTCTCCGTGACATTTACCCCATTTCCTTTCTTTTTTACACTCTGAAACCATAAAAGACAGCCGATATGAAGAAATAGGAAAAATCTTTGTTATGTTTTGAAGGAATTAGTGAATTTTTTTTAAACTCTTGGGTGAACCGTTTAAAAGATATGCCCCTAGAAAGTTTTGTGACATGTTTAGGTATAACTTTCTCGAAAAGTTAAAGACATAAAAACTAGAGATCTTCTCCATTATACTCAGGTGATATTTTTTTCCATTTGGCAGTGCCAAGGTAAGAGGTAAATGGTTACTCTTAAGGGGCTACCAAATAATGACATCATTTACAATAATTTACTGGTTATAGCTACTTCTTACATGATATATAGTTTTCATGACCATCAGTACATTTAAATGTTTAGAGCTTGTCATTATTAAACCAACTCTAACTGATTTGGGCTTTCCTATTTATATTCTGTTGGAAATTTGTCTCGATCAGATTTCACATATGTTTCGGTATATGGATTTTCAAATGTTTCGAATTTGGTCTGCACTGAAGAGACATAAGTTGTCGAATTTCGGATATGAAGTAATTAAATTTACAGTTACTTCGGTATTTTATTTATTACCAATGGGCCGATGCCTCTGCTGGTGGACTGTAAGTCCCTGAGGTTATTCTACAACCCAGTAGCCAATACTTCGGTGCTGGTTCGAAAACCGATTTTATTTGGAAACTTGCAATATCTAAATTAAGATGCTTACTTTACCGAAGCACCTGATCTCACCGTTGGTTTTTTTATTGGGTCATCTTTGTGTGCGTGTGTGTGTGTCTTCACTTTTCTTTTCTGTGCCGTACTTATGTTGTGTCTCTGTTTCTTTGTTGTTTCCGATGTTGCCATTGTCCTTGGATTATTCGTTTTGGATTGACGGTTTGTTTCTCACTTACCTTAAGAAAGTTGGTTTCAAACTAAGGAGTTATCTTTCTCTCTTGTACAGCTTTATTCTTAGTTGATTCTGGCTTTCCTATTTAGATTCTATGGGTTATTTGCTCTCTACCAGATTTAACACATGTTTCTGTTTATGGATTTCCAAATGTTTTGATTGGAGTCGCAATAAAGAGACATAAATCATGGAAATGTGCATATGCAGAAATTAAATTTACAGGAAGTTTGGTATTTTGATATTGATCCATTATGTTTATATATATATATATATATATATATATATATATATATATATATATATATATATATAATGAGCGATAAGTGGTTATATTACTAATAACACGTCTACATGACTTACTGGTTCAGTAATCTATATCATTACAAAGTATTTTGATAATTTCAGTGTGACTTAAAAATTAATTCACAAATTGGTACATTCACTAACAGAGATACTTTATAATTAAAAAAGACGGATGATACGGAACTACTGAAAGCGCTAAGATAAGCAATAAAGAGATATGGAGTAAATGCAAATAAGACAATGTTTCTACAAATACATGACAAAAACAACGCTTTTATTCTTCATCTTGAAGTCACCACGAGGCCTTCAGCAAGTTCAAGACGGTCCCTAGCACCGGTTTAAGCGGAATTTATTGCTAGATATCGAGCAAAGCTAAATCTATGTTTTTTTACTGCGGGATGCGGGATCGTCAACAAATCAAAAATTAACTAGCAAAGTTTTCTTACAACTGCAGCTGCTGTCATCCGTTGGGCGACAAAAGGACTTATAAAAGACAAACACAACATTTAGACATATGCAGAAACTAAATTCACAGTAACTTCGGTATTATGTTTATATTTAAACAACCACAGGACACTGATCGAATCATATTCGTAAGAAATTTAATACAAATACTCTGATATTGAAGAATTAGATAATAAATAATTTCCAACAACATTATGATAATTCAACTTCGGGAAATACCTATCATTTGTTTTTAGAACGATTGCCGTACTTGTTATACCTTGGTTAGTTAATCCGATGTTAATAATATAACCATTTTATAGGTAAAACTGTTGTCTAAAAGTTTTCAAGAGTTTTTAAATATTTCCACTTAGTAATTTTTGACACACTGATCATCGAATAACTGATCCAGAAACAGTATTACGTCAGAATCTTCTAAGAAAATATTTTATAATATCCTGCCTCAGTAAATTCCAGAGACATTGATTGGTCAAAAGCTACGCATTTACTGACCGTGTATATATACCATATTAAGTCACTCACAGACTGTGTAATCTATAATACGTTGTTCATTACGTATAAATAAAGTTGTTTTATTTGTGTTTTCCTTGTTCTTTGCATTTTATATAGCCCAAATGTGTATTTTTGTTGTAGCTCCTACATATTCAAATGTGTATTCCATTGCTTTGATTTGTATTTGTAGAAACTTTGATACATTGTTTATTTTAGACTGGATTTTTTCTTTCCTTCAGTGTGGATTACTTAGAAAGATTCCCCTTGCGAGAGATATATGCTCTATATACATTTTAGTCATAGTGTACTTGTGCTTGAGAGACTTTTTCAGATTTTTGCTTTTTATTTTTTTATTATATGAAATTTTTATTTTGACCATCTGTCTATTGTGCCCACATCTCATGATTTTTTTTTTTACTTTTGACTCGATGTGACTGTATTCTGTTAGTCTTATGTCAGGCAACGGATTACAGCGTATGTAAGAATACTTTGCCAGTTAATTTCTTGTTTGTCGACAAACCCGCATATATGGATACTGAGGAAGATGGATGTAGCGTTTGCTCGACAATAAGCAATGAATTCCGCTCAAATCGTTGTAAGGAGCCGTCTTGAATCTACTATGAGATATAAGCAAACGTCTCACAGTGACTTCAAGATGAAGAACAACAATAAAAGCATTATTCCATTGCAATGTTTTACCATGTATTCGTAGAACCTTTGTCTTGTGTTCTTTTTCTCCATATCCCTTTATTGCTTATCTTAAGCATTTTGAAATTAAAGCAACACTATTTTCATTTTAACTGGACTGGCTTAAAAGTCTTTAAGAACACGAAAACTATTAAAAGTTTTATATATGTGGGCAACACGCGTCAAAGAATGAATTTTTTCAAAATACTCAAAATGCATTTTGACATTATAATTTCATGATAAAAAGGAGACCATACTAGACGACTTCAAGTTGAAAGAAAACAAATTTCTGATTATGATGTAATGTTTACTGTTTTTGCTTGTAAAGTGATGGGTACAATTAATTGGAAACTCCAGTCTATTATTGTTATTCACCGAGCTAGGCATTTAATTTGCATCTTTATACCTTGCTTACACAGGAAAAATAGCACGACACAAATAACGAATTCGGTGTGAAACAATGATAAACTGACGTCTCCATAAATTATTTCTTAACATGAACTTGCTGAGAATGAAGTTAAGTCTAAGTTGAGCGATCTTGGCAAAAATATGTGTTTGTACCTGTTGACAAAGCTTCCAACAACGTTGCTATAATTTGAAAGAAATACTATATTGATGTCCAACAAAACGAATTGGCCAAGTCTAATACTTCCAAACGCACCAATTGTGATGAACAAACTCTCACCAAACAACATTACAAGGATACAGAAATGCTCAAAGTTCCACCTAAAGATAACACCTTGCCTACAATGTACTCGATTCCTAAGCTTCACAAAACCCCCTACAAGCATCGTTTTATTTCGGCATCGAGCAACTGTTCTATTACTCACTTGTCAATAAAGGTAAAAGGTAAAATATATTTAGGTTAGAAATCAATAAGTTAAGATTGTGATTGAAAATTTCATATCATTTATAAACATATTAATTTTTGACCCAAAAAATATTTCATCACAATAAAAACTGTGTTGATCTCGTCAAGCAAGGATAACCCATGAAAACCTTCCGGTTTATTTCCAATGAAGTCCTTCAAAAATTAGTATAAACGTAATATTATTTATTTAATAAATATTTCTGAGGTCAAAGTATTAATAGCAGGCGAAAATGGTAGCGCAGTTGGTCTTTAAGGTGGAATCAATGTGATATCAGTTCTTCCTAATATCCAATAAGTGACATTACACTTTCTTTTTAAATCGAGTTATGTTGGTGATAGATTTGATGGAATCAGGAGGTGAGTTCCAATCTTGGATAGTGTTATAAAAAATGATGTTGATTCTGTGCCTTTAATTTTAGGTATTACAAAATTAAAGGGAATTGATCGGGTATTATATTTATGGTGTTCATTTATTTTTACAAAGTTGTTTTTTTAGACATGATGGACATTTATTATGCGCGTGGTTCAGTCTTAATTGTTTAACTCATTGCTCCACGTTCAGATATCTCAAACTTTGTAATTCCGGTGTTCCTATAGTCTCTCTTGGCCCGAAGTTTTTGATGAATCTTTCTGTTTTATTTTGAGTCACTTGTAGTTTTTGTTTTAAAGATTTAGATATACCTGCATACCAGGAGGAACATGAATAGTCAAAATGACATTGGATAAGAGCCATGGATAATGTTTTCCTCGTTTCCGATGACAGACAATTCGCTTTTCTATACAAAAATTTTAAACGAGAGTTAACTTTCCTAATGATAGAGTTTGCAGTTTTTTCACCAGATAAAATCCATTTAACTAGTGCACGTCTTGTATAAAGGAGTAAAACTCTGGTGTCAATTACTTTCGGACGGACTGTAAAAAATTCTATTGGAGTCTTAGATAAATTGCAATCAATTCAAAAACCAGTTTCATCTATCGACAGTTATGATTTTTCTAACACTTTATACAACGCTTCGACATAATGTGATTAAATCTGAATTGGGACAACTGATTAAATGGTGTTTTTAATTTTCTGGACTGCACTTTTTTTGTTGTAACAAAAAGCAACGATTCTTTTCTAATATTACTTACAACAATTATTCCTTCTTGACATGTGATGATACGATTAAAGCACTTAATCTTTTGCTTGACAAAATTTTTGTTCGTTTTGGCAACATAGTTTATCATTGGAATTCCCATGGGTACAAATCGTGCACCTCTCATTGCAGATCTGTTTCTTTTCTGTTATAAACGTGACTTCATGAACAAACTGCAAAATGGAACCATACAAAACAGTGATCAACTTATTTCTATTTTCAATGATAACGGCAGGTATATTGACGATATCCTTACTATTGACAATCCACAGTTTTTATATTATGTCGACATCATTTACCCTCAACAACTGAAACTTAATAAAGCTATCAATAATTCCAAATATTGCCCTTTTCTAGATCTAACTATCATCGTTGACTCTGGTAAAATTAAAACAAAAATTTACGATAAAAGGGATGATTTTGATTTCAGTATTTCTTATTTCCCTTTTCTTGACAGCAACCTCTAGCCCCATCCTACGGAGTTTATATTTCTCAACTGGTACAATTCGCACGCGATTGTTCTACTCTTGACTACTTTAATGAACGTAACCTTACTTTAACTTCCAAACTTTTGCAGCAAGGTTACAGATTTCATAAATTGTTAAATACATTTAAAAAGTTTCATCGAAGATATGAACATTTGATATCTAAATATAATGTCACTCGCAAACAGCTTATTACTAAGGGCATTTCTTATCCTCGATTTTACGGAAATGTCGTTAAAAAAATGCCAGGAACTGATTAAGAATCCAGAAAACTGGGAAGTTACTTACATTCTTTTCGCAATAGGGGATATCGACAGGATATTCTGCAAGTGTCCGTTAAATTAGCTTTGGGATACAATGACCTGACGATTTTGCACGTATACTGGCCTCTCACTGATACTGTCGATGTCTACTGAAATACATGATGACTCTTTACCAAACACATCTAAAAGTTTTGAGTTTGACTTTTCTTCTGTAGTGCGACAGTGTTTTACCAGCAGACAAGGCTCCTTGAGCCAACCGGCAGTTTAGCGGCGATCACTTCTTGACCCATCTTTCAAAATTAAGTTTTGTTTCCACTTTTCCTTTTCAAGATTGTGGTCATGGAGTTAGTAGTCTACCTGTTTTGTGTTTTATTAGTATGTTCATATACTTTAGGGAAACGGGACAGGACAGAGAAAGGGGAGGTTTGTGTAACCATAAACTGGTTTAACCCTAGCGCTGGCTTTTGCTAGTGCTGTACCAAGTACGGCTGTCCCGAGTTCCTATCGTTATTCACGTTTGTCTCTTGTATTTTAAGTGTTTTTTTTCTTGTGCAGTTCCTTGATACTTTGTGGCATGTGACTATGTTTTTCTGTTATCCTTTTTATTCTATTTTTGCTATAAATATTTGCTTTCCAGTTCTTTAATTGACAAGATTGATACATCTTACGAATATCAATTGATAATTTTACTAGGCATACTTTCGTTAAATTTTCTACGCGTCTTTCTAAGTTCTTAATGCAGAGTTTTTTAAGGGAGTATGAGCGTCAAATTTCAGGGACATTCGATGTCCTCGGGTTTACACTCAAACAGGATTAAATTTTTATGCAGATGTATCATATTTTCTTTGTCATAGGTCAAAATCCATAAAATAAACTATGTATAAAATTTCATAAACTTCCAATTATATTCTCATTGATTTAAAGGTATCAATACAACTAATGGAAATTGAAGGAAAACTAGCAAAAGCTGTTTTACGCCAAAATTTTGACTTCTTATATCTCAAAAATTCTTACATGGATTTTCAAAATTTTTTTGTGCATGTTCTTCTATTAGCAAAGTTCTTCAAAACAAAAGGTCAGAATCTTAATTCTAATAATAAGATTTCTGACACCCGTACTCCCTTAATTCTATTTTTCCTTTATATCTGATAGAAAAGTAATCATTTTTACATTTTATTCCAGATACACTCTGATATGTACTGTAAAGACAGGTGGATTTAGAGAGCTTGTAAATCCGGACACAAATACCTTCTGGAGACGGGACACATATACTGGAGTTTACATGCAGAATGTGATGGAATATCGATTTGATTACGATATACCGGAGCATTGTATAGAGAAGAGTAGTTGTGGTGCTGGTGATGTTCCTTTATCTCTTGACAAAGATATATCGAAAGTAAAAAAATAGATATAATATATTGCTCAATTTTTACCCTTGTTCGTGCTTCACGAGTTTGTGTGTCCTTTTATAATTTGTACATGTTTTACATTAAAAAACAAAATGAGTTTGTGTGTTAAGGCTTGTCCTAAGCTCAAATGTTAATTGCTAATAGCTTTACATTGCGCTAACGGCAGCAGAATACCGAGGGAACAAGATAGACAAAAAAAAAGTGTGATGTGCAATCAAACTATTTCAATGAAATGTCAAACATGTTGAATTTCCTGGATGTGTAAACTCTGAAAAAAAGATACCCTTTATATTCCCCCTGTGGACCAGTTTTCTGACATTTGTGATTTATTTGAAGTTTAAATGCATTTACTAAGTTATGGTTGTAAGACAAAGCAACAAATAAGCTGTAAAAAAGAAAATTATTATCTTCTTGACAACTTTATTTAATCCTCGGAAACCACAGAATCATTACCTGTTATAAAGATATAACATTTTTATACTAGGGAATATAAAAGGACTAAAATGCAGAGAAAAACTTACGTGAAAAAGAAAGGAAATGGGGTTAATGTCAAGGAGACAGCATCCAATCTCCAGATTACAAAGACCCAAAGCAAAGCATTTAGGCGTCACCCTTCTGTCTTCAACGCAGCGAGGAACCTTACACCATAAAGCAAGCCCTAAATCCCCCCTCCCAAAAAAAAGGTGAATAAAGCAATGGAAATAAACCACATCCAATAACCCGAAGATCAAGAAACAAAAATTTTATAAGAAGACAAGGACAAGCCAGTGACCAAAATATTCCTGACTTTTAGACAGGCACAAACATTGCGGTTGGGGTTAAACTCGTTTTCTTGGATCCAAACCTTCCCCCATGTGGGGTGAATGGCTAAAAAATAATTACACAAAAAGACAAGATATGTTCAGTAGATTTTTTTTCTCCTCCTAAAGCACACAAGTTACTTCAAGTGAATCTAACTTGTTTCGTAGAGCAGAAATGAAGAGTTTAAATTTTAAGTCATTTGTTAGGAAATATTTACCATACAACCTGTTTTAGCCATACAATTTAGTTCGATTTATAAACTGCAAAAACTCTAAGTCTTAATTTAAAGACATTTATGCATTGAAAATTAAATATTCCCATCGGAAATTATTCCATTTTAGTATATGTACGTGTTTGCTATGACATCTGAATATATTTCCACATATTCAGACTTTGCTTACTTTTCGAAGAACCTATAATTTTGTGCTCATCGCTCTTTCTAGTAATACAGAGCTACATGTAAAAGTGTCCTTCATGTAATTATTTTTCTTATATGCTTATAATATCTACTGCAAAGCCGTCCTGTACTTCCGTATTGGCTCCAAAACTGACCATTTTGAATATAAAAAAAATAACGAAGTTGCGTAAAAATAGTTTGATAATCTAGGTATGTTACCAATAACATGACGTTTTCACTGCAAAAGTTTTATGGGCGACATCCCAATCTTGTGAACCGCTATCGGATATCTATTTCCCAGATTACGGTAACTAACTGTATTTGAGTCCCCAGTTTTCTAATCTCTGCCCTGCTTATGAGATATCGTTTTTTCATTATCGATCTTTTCATTGTATTTGATTTTTTTCTTATTTTTCTTTGACTAACGATTCGATTCTGACTAACTTTTGATAATAGAGCGGCGAGTGTTTAAAAAGTCGCTTATTCAACGAGCTTAAATTACCCAAAAGCCCCAATGAATTTTATTGCAAAATATTATTTATCAACATCTCAACTGTCAGGAAATGTCTGTCGTCAAGTTGAATTGTGATCTCTTTGACGTAAAAATGGCCACTTCTGACGTTGCCCTGCTCTTCAAAATACACACGGAACTGATTTGAATGAAATTTCATTGAATTCACAAGTTCTTCTTTAACTCAATACCACAGAAACAAAAAGCATGGAATAGTTAACTTAAGTTTGCATCATTACAACCTTATACGTTCAAACATAGCCCAGTACGGCTGTTTACATACTTGGTAAAATCAAGCTGTAAAATTGATGTTTTTTAGCACCTACCTTTTTATCTTTTACATGCTCGTTAATTTTGTCTCATAGTTAATTTGACAATTGTTTCACGTAACTATTTGCATATTTGATTCCAGAATACATAATTTCTCCACGTCAATTTTTTTATCTAAAGTTGTTATTTGCAAATATTTTATTTCCGTATTTAAACAGTGTTGTAGCAATTTGGTCATAATTTTATAATTTACTCTTTACCGGGCAGTCTGTTTTGAATGATAGTTCAATAGTATTTCTATTTGCTTGATGTATATTTGACATTATTACCATTCTAGAAAATACGTGATACGTGTTTATACTGTTCTTACTTGCTCACCTTTAAAAAAAAGTTAGTAACTAAAGGGCGTGTTTGTGTATTGGGTGTGTTCGTATAGTTTACATATGAAAATGCGGAAATGTACTTGTTATGTCGGGGCCAAGCTCTGCTATGCTAAGCGGAACCTGGAAACGACAAAGCTTTCTAAAGATGAAAACAGCTACACCTTACAAAATATGTGTTTTCACTTTCACTAATTACCCCCAGAAAACTTTTTTTTTGAACTCATAAATATACAAACTGTTTATTTTTCATTGTAAAATGCTAAATATTACACTTTTTGTTATCGAGTGGGATTTTGTTGACAGAAGAAAATCCAACAAGATATACCATTGCGTCCTGTTGTGCTTTTGTGCGCATCTTCAAAGTAGAGAAACAAAGTAACAAAGTAAATTCTGTGTGTTTGCTTTTATCGTCGTTTTCTGTTTTAAAAAGTACTTCCCTATTACAAAGATTGTCAATTTCAGAACGTTTGGTTACAATTTGAGGGAGAAATATTATGAATATAAAATTCTGTTTTTGTTTACGACATTGACATCATGGGAAGGTTCAAGGGGTTGGAACCCCCCTTTTTTACAATCATGTATTTTAATGAATATCCTGATGTTTTACTAAGAAATACCCCAACATTTTTCGAGCTTCGTGCCCCTCGGTGAAATATCTTTTCACTACAAATGTGAACCCCTCTTTTCAAATTGCCTGGATCCCACCTGGACAAGCATTTGCATGTAGTTGATGAGCTATTGCCTATGGCCGATTTTTCCTTAATTAATACGTCGCATCTGTTTTTTTTTCTTTAATAGAAACTGTCATTACTTTGTTAAAGCCCTTTTTGATCTCACACATTTAATGTCCTTTGACTTCGTGTTCTTGAGTTGTTTTTTTTTTTTTCAATGGACCAGTGTGTTTTCGGTTTTCCCTTTACGAATTACCTTGTGTGTTTTGCACAAAAAGAAGCCTAACAAGCAGTTCTTAAGTTAACACGTGTGATTTAGACAGATTTTGTTTTTAGAAAACCAAGTTCTTCTTTACTTAATGCGAAGATCGCATAGAGGTTTAATAGCACGTAATAGAGTCACAAACTTTGAAAGGTAAAAATAAAAGATAACAATTATCAAAAATAACCTTTAAAGCTTTCAATGTCGACAAAAGGTCCAAAAGACCAATGAATCATATGTTGTACTTTGGTGTTTTTGTGAATGTCAAACGTAAGAATCATTTAGATGCCCCCCCTCCACACACACACACACCAAAAAATATTATGAAATAGAATTTCTACATGATTCTTCAATGTCAATGACTAAGATGAGTCATAATTGTTGCAGGCACTTTGCACAATAGTAAAAAACGTGTGTCAAATAACTTGTTCTGAGTCACCCTTGTATTATGAAAAATTGCCTTATTTGACCTTGTGTGACAAATATCCGAAAAGTATGTCAAAATATAAGCAAGTTATACCCGGCAAAATAAAAGTACAGCTCTTAGGACTATGATCTTTGACCCTTAAATAAAGTATGTTTGGACCATGTCAGATAGCGACGACAGCCATTTTCTGAAAGAACAAACATTACACTTTCGTTAAATGCAAGAAAAGTCCATGGGGCTTTCAGATAATTTAAATTTTGAAAATTTGCCTCCTCGCCGCTCCACTATGAAACATGATAAAGTAAAAAGTATCTGACAAGTGCAAAACACTAGCTTTATCTGTTTTTTGCGTTCTTTTCATCTTATACATACTCTTCAAGCTCTTGGTTTTAAAACTATTGATTGTTTCTCTACTAAATGGACATACATTTGTGTAAGTTGGCAAAACGGCCACAATTAGAAAGAAATTACTGCAGTTCTGTATTTTGATATGTTATTATAAATAAAGTTATTTTTGTCATTCACAGGGACCTTTCAAAGCATACTGGAAGGGATGGACTGACAACGATTTATCAGGAATCAAACGATATGCGTTGGAATTCTGGAAAATGGAATATAGTGAAGATTACGACGGTTTAAGGGAACCAGACATTTTACCTAATGACAATCCAGTACCACAGTACATAGTAGAAGTTAACGCGAGTGATACCATTGATTACCCTGAATATGAACCCACAGAGCCAGGGGTTTATTCCGTTATACTCGAAGTAGCTGACGCGGCCAACAACTCTCGATATGCACGACAAATTGTCATGTACGATGACACGTCTGAAGTATCTTTGAATGAGAATTATCGAATTTATGCTACATCTGCATCGTCAACAGCAGACTATGTATGGCAGACGACACCAAATTCAGACGATTCTGTGACAACAACAATAAAGATTACATGGCAAAATCGTTTTATTAATAACTTACACCATAACGATCATTTTCTGGCAAGAATTCTTGACTATACTCCAAGACTTAGTGATGAAATTAAACGAATCGATTATAAAAAGATTGATCCCCAATTCGATGATGTTGATAGCGTCAGGAATAAGTCTGCTATTCACAATATCAATTCCATTGTCCAATTTGAAACCGTTCATGGAACTGAAAGTACGATTCCCCCTGCTGGATGGCAAGTAGTCAGCCCACTGAAGGAAGATGCAACGTTTACACTCTCTGGTATTAACATAAGAAGTGGTGATTCATATCAAGTTTGGGTTAGAGCGCGTGATTTCATGGGAAATACAAAAGTTGATTCCACCTTAATTCATTTTGACAGTAGTGCTCCAGACGTTTTTACACCGTTATTTCAGCCAAATGTGAATGATGGGAAATATCCTTTTTCAAGCAGGTAATATAATATACTCTGTTTAATATGGTATTAGAATCGTCTATAAGATAACAGAAAGGTGTTAATTATTTGAAGCATTACTTTACTTTACTATGTGGGTTAATATTTGATAACTAGAAGTACAAAAGTTGTTTTTAGCCAAGAGGAACAGAATGTTGTATGTTATTTCTAGTCTACTATCATAGAGAATTCTCCATGATTGTGGTTTATTGATTATACACATTACACTAATGTCTTTCAATTAGAAACAACATTGTTTGGAAACCAATTATAAGTTTAAATAACCCATAGTACCTAACAGTTACAAAATTTTGTTTAAACTAAGGAGTATCTCCCTCATGCATAGCTCTGTCTTTGGCTTTTCTATTCAGGTCTCTTTAATTAT
This sequence comes from Modiolus philippinarum, assembly GCA_002080025.1. Lineage (NCBI taxonomy): Eukaryota > Metazoa > Mollusca > Bivalvia > Mytilida > Modiolidae > Modiolus > Modiolus philippinarum. Next base: position 12,769 of record MJUU01029510.1, on the reverse strand, counting down.
TTGTTCTCTATCAGCTTCTACACGTTTTTCGGTTAACGGACTTCCAAATGTTTTGGTTTGATCTGCACTGATGAGACATAATTTGTCGAAATGCGCATATGCAGAAAATAAATTAACAGTAACTTTGGTATTGATTTATTTACAAAGAAAAGAACATAAAGTAAGAGAAAATAATACGTCTTTGCGCAAAGAGAATAATGGTTTTGTTTTTCGTTTTTGTGAAATATTTGAAATTAAGCTATTGAAACCTTTAACAATAAATAAGCTCATCCTAGAAACGAAGTGTGTGGTTACAGTGTTGTAGATATCCTAGGGGACAAAATGCATTGTTGGTAAAAAAGCATCAACAAAAACAAATAACAACTAAACTGTGTTCTCATAACATTACAGGGTAACAGTTGCAGCTAGAGATCCACACAGCGGAATAGCAAAGGTGTCATTTAAGTTCATTGTAAACAGTACAGGGGAAATAACAGAACAAAGAGATTTTAGTAAAGCCAAAGAGGTATATGCTGATGAGGAATTAATTTCCGAAATGGCCATACAGCTCATTAAAATTAATTGAAGTTGGAGTTAACATATGTGTGTGTTATGGTCTCATGTTCGTTACTCTATATCCGTTCGTAAAATATATGATTTCTGAAAGATTCTATACTAGATAGATATGTTCAAAAACAGACTATAAAAATTTGCATAGAATATAACCAACCTCTGCTACTGTTTTTCATGCTTATTTATATATTTCATAAACACTCCTGAATAGTGCTTAAATTTATATGCAAGACCAATGTCATTTCTAAATCTGTGTCATAATCAAAAAGTTACTGAATTACAGGAAAAGTATTGATAAAGAACAATAATCAAGGGGTGTTTCATTGCTAGGTTTTCTCGTGTATTTGTAAATATTTTGTCCAATATGCATTTATTCAATACCCTTTCATTGTCAATTTGTCTATCCTGCAGTGTAGCATTGTATGACATTAAGCAATGTGTTTCACTGAAACAGGTGCTAGCGGCTGTCAAGAACCTACTATGAGATATAAGCAAGGCACATTGTTTCAGGTTTCTAAGACACTTTATTTGCTTGGTTTTCCAATATAATGAAGAGAGTTTTTCTTATTTGCATTTACTCCATATCCTTTCATTGTTAACGTCTTTTTCGACAATTAACGTCTTATAAATGCATACATATTAAAATATTTGTATAAGTAAAAATCCTGACTGAAAACAAATATATATGAGCAAAGATTTGAAAACAGTGTGGATAAAACAATCTGGATACCTGAGGGGAACAAGAGGAGAATTTCCCGTTTTTGAAATAAAAAAAATCCCATTATATATATGAAAAAGAAAGGAAATGGGGTAAATGTCAAGGAAACAACATCCCATCTCCATGTTTTGAAAATCCCGATCTTGTAAATAAGTAAGAGTGTTTTTGTGTTTAGAGTGTAAAAATTAAAAATATCTGGTTTTTGAAAATACTCTTCAATATTATTGTAAACAATTTTTTGTCTTTTATTTTTTTTCCCGGCATCTGAATCGGTTTTCATGGGCTTTGGCTACAGAGCTGCCGGGTGCGTCCCCAGTTGGTGCATATGGGAATGCCCTGTCTATTCTGGCTAGTCAGGTTATAATACGGAAAGCCTGACCGCGAACCATAGTAGCCAAACTGTGCAGAAACGCCACGCTCCATGCAATATAAAGACCCCTTTTATATTTCTCTTAAGAGACGACTGGGTGTCGTATAGAAGGCTAAATTTCCTGCCCCCACCAATTTCTCCCCTTTTACAGTGACAATCAAAAAACATTTCCCCGGTTTCCTTTCCATCTTTCTTTCTTCTTTTACTTACAAATTTTTGAATTTATTGACTTGTTCTCGTCCTGATATAGCTGAAATATTGCTAACTGGACGTTAAACTCCAACTAATCAATAAATCTGTTAATTTTTTTTATATTATTGCTCATCATTTTTTTATTTTTGATAGTTTTCACAATTTCTGAGTGTCTGTTTCACAGTTGGTTCATAACGCGAACGACTGATAATACCAATTACTCCGATGCTTATTCAAACACAGTTATCTTGATGACTACATTATTAATCAGGGCATCAAACTGTCCGTCTTATACGATTATTAAAGAAATCTTCAATAGATATCAGTCCTTTGTAAAATATTTGAAGTTTCAGTCTGAACTGTGATTCAATATTCTACTTGTATATAGGTTATATTTGTTTGTTTATTATACTATAGGGAAACGGGATTGAAAAGGGAGAGGTTTGGGTACCCATTAAACGCTTTGCTTTGTAAATCTTTTTATTTTTACATTGTACAAGAATGAACATTTGTTCACCGCACGAATGTTTTTAGAACAATAGTTTTAGAAATGTTAGTCAAAATGTTGACTTTCCCAGACTACACATACTCTGTACCCTAGCATGTATATCACGGGTAGAAGGTCAAGCAAAACAAAAACCAGCCATTTCTTATATGATAATATATCGGCAAACGAATATCAAAGCAAGAACGAGGTAAGGGGGAATTCTAAAATCATAAATCCAAAATCACGACAATCCACAGACAACAAGAATTAAGACAATATGACAAAGACAAAACAGATAGACAAAAATGGACAAAAACGCCAAAAAATAAAGCACTAGCAGTGTGAATCCCCTATAAAACTGAGGTATCATCAGGTGCCCCGGAAGGCTGAGCATGATCTGCTCCACGCATGGCTTTCACGTAATTGGAATGTTCTTAATTTGACATCTCATTATTAGTTTATGGATGAAATTAACCAAACAAGAGTATTTTCATAAAATAGGAAAAAAATCAAATTGAAATAACTACGCTTCTATTTTAACAAGTCAAGTTCTAGGTATACGCTATTGATGGAAGTATTCTCGTTTATTGTTCAATCAGCAGGACATAACAACAGTCAAATTAAGGAAATACAGGATCTACAATTAATCCTTGAGCAATAATTTTTTTCAGCCTTCAAATGAATGTCAAAGCAAACCAAAAGAATGTTACTGTATTCCCAAAGGAGAATGTTTTTTGATAGACACTGTTCTTGTTATAAACAACTGCTGGCTAAAAGTACCAATCGACAGAGTGAAAGATGAAATACATCGGCTTGATATTACAGTTTACAACATGGCGATGATACCAGCAACTACTACATATGTTGTACGTCTTATCTTGCTATTGTAATTTTCTTAACAATTCATTGATAACAATAAATTTTGTTATATGTATTATAAAAATGAGAAATTCAGTCTTAATTACAAACAGTATGAAAACAATTTTAATATTTGCATCAACATGCAATATTTACTTGGTTTTAATATAATTCTGATGGGTATTTCCTCCAAAGTTTTAACATTTAGCATATATATTTGAACTGGTAATCTTTATTCATTTTATCAAAAGCTAATTGTTTTATACATACATAGCTATGGATATCACAAAACAAGTTGAGAACACCGTCATGATGATAAGAAAATAAACACTACACGTATCTTTAAATATAACCATGGCCACTCGTCAAGTTTACAGTATCAAGGTTCTAAAATTAGTATTATTCATTATTACATCGATCGTATATCATTTTAAGCAAAAACAAAACAAAAAACAAACAAACAAAAAAACAGGTCAGTGGTCTTATTTTTATGCGTTTGGCATTTTGACGGGAAACCTTCGTTCTCTCGACTTTTCACTTACTTTGCATTAAGGCAATAAACCCCAAAATGCAATTAGGGAATATTAAGAATTTTATTAATATTGTCAAAAGTCTATTCAAGATGCAGGCAATCATTATTTGAAAAGGAAAGTGGTAATTGATGTGCAAAATTATCTGATGCGTCATAGTAGATAGAATAACAGAGTCCCGAAAGCCATAGACATATCAAAAACATGATGACGAACCATCCTTCGTATAACTAATTCTAACCAAATATGAAGTACAATTCGTTACCAAACAACGTTTCTAACCAAATATTAAGTACAATTCGTTACCAAACAACGTCACTGCAAATTTATCAGGTTCTAAATTCACAAGCAAAAACTTGCACCACTTGTTTGAGTAAGAATATCTTTCATCACTAAAGGCGAAACACGGAACGGTGATTGAAGAAAATAGCAATTTCTTCACAAAAATCCTTAGTGTATTTATAATACCAAGGACCATTTCCTACTTTTTAGTTTTCGGTCCTAATGCCACAATAACAGAAATGACTATGTAACCAATTCGTGCAAACTTTAATGTATTTTCTGCATTTACTCTATTAGTTAAAGTGTCAACATGACATTGAGTCAATATCAAAGCATTATAGATGGACTGTCTTGAACTTACTATGAGGTATGAGCAAAGCTCATTATTGAATGCAACATAATGACGTCAAAGTGAAGAACAACAATAAAAGCGTTGTTCCATTGCTTGTTTTTGCCATGTATTTGTAGAGACTTGTTTACTCCATATCCCTTCATTGCTTGTTATATATGCAAAGATATGAATATGAATTATCGGATGTGACATTAAAAACCATCTGTAAAGGAGTATACAGACGGAAATCGAAAATAATTTTCAAAGCATATTCTGCTGTGAATTTCGCAGTATAGCAATTATTTGTTAACGTAAAATAACCAGGAGTTAGTCATGAGCTCTTTCACGAAAAATGCACACTGTATCTAGTTGGTTCATTTAAAAAAAGAAAAACTAAGAAAAAAAATCTGAATGATATTTATTTGTTGCATAATATTTCACTAAAACACATTACTGCGGAGAATGATTCTTTTCCACTTGAAACTTTACATTTCCCAACGTTTCAAATTGCTTAACTCAAACAGAATTCGATTCGCGTTTTCTGTAACTTTCATGTATAAACATCAAACGAACCTGACAGTGTTAGTAGTATCAATTGCTATACTATAACGGTAATAAACGAACAAAACTGTCGAAAAATAGTGTTTTACATGTTCATTTAAAGATAAAATTAGAAAGATATCCAATTTAAATTCCATAAGTTCAATACATTAGAAATCTGTGTTTTTTTAAGATTGGCTTAGTTAACAGTCTTCATGGCATCAGAGATTGTAAGTATGTTTTTGAGTTAGTGAAAACAATTTATCGGCAATATGTACATTTTCTCTCTGATCTTACTGACTGATATAGTCAGTATCTCCATACTGATCTGATACAAGAAAATATCAGGCAATGACGTCACGAATATGACGTCATAAATCATATGACGTTGCCGATTAAAACAATAATGGTAGTTTTTAAGGTCTCGACAGAAAATATCACTAGTTTCACAGCTCGTCCTTTCGGACTCGCCGCGATACGGTGATATTTTCTGTCTCGACCTTCCTAACTACCATTATTCTATATATATTGAAAGGTAAATAGACGACATTTCATGGCAAAATGGGCTTATCATTTGACTGATAGTATATCAATACAACAAAATAATCAAAGAAATAAAATTTTTGAGTAGAGAAAAGTATACAATAATGAAATACGACGCAATATTTCTATTGACAAAACTGTAATAAGGAAAAGAAACGACGACATGATGTATTTATAGATAAGTCGAAATGACTGAATTCGTACAGGCTTTTTATTTGCAGCATTGAAAGTAATAAAACATTAATTAGGGAATGATATTGAGAGAAACAAAAGAAGAGTACGAAAGAACTTATTACAAAATTCGAAGCCCAGAGAAAAACTACCCTTGCAGCTGTAACTGTTCCATGTCGCCATATCGCCATGACCCTTGCGGACATATATTAACGGGGATTCTTATCATCACTGAAGATAAAGAAGTTGATCGACCCTTTAGAAAATGGCCTAAATATCGCCCACCTTCTAAAATAAACTGGCAGGCATGTTTTGATATTAAAATAGATGCAGTAACCATTTATTGTAAAAAAAAAAATGGTGCAAACGAGAAAGTGCAGACAAACATGCTCTTAATTTGTTTAAGAATACAATTTTTACCAAGGTCAGCAACAGCATAGATTTTTATAAAGACAATTATATTGCGTCACCTCCTAAACTGTCTTTTAATAGGACTAAGTCAAACAATTTCAGACGTACCAATTTGGACGAAAAAACGTTAACCAAACACCATTATAAAGATACAGAAATGCTTCAACTTCCACCTTAAGATAACACCTTGCCTTAACACCTTGTACAGGGTTCCTAAGCTTCACAAAAATCCCATTAAGTATCTTTTTGTTTCGGCCTCTAGTTATTTAACTAGTTCACTTACTTGTATAAAGGAGTTGGTTATTAAATACTGTGAAGAAACTTAATCAAAACTCTGGTGTTAATTACTTTTGGAGTGTACAAAATTCTATTGAAGTTAAAGATTAACTTCAATTTATTCAAAGACCAGAGTCCTCCATTGACAGTTATGATTTTTTCACACTTTATACAACCTTTCAACATAATTCAAATCCATTAAATCCAAAGTGGGACAACTTATTAATTGGTCTTTTAGATTTTCTGGGTTGCAGTGCATTTGTTCTAAGAAAAAACAAATATTCTTCTCTAATATCAAATACAATAATCATTCTTCATTGACATGTGGTGATATGATTAATTCACTCAGTCTTTTGCTTGACAACATTTTTGTTCGTTTTGGCAACTCTATTTATCAACAAGTGATAGGTATTCCCATGGGTTCAACTTGTGCACCTCTCATTGCAGATCTTTTTTCTGTTCTGTTACGAACGAGACTTCATGAAAAAACTTCAAAACGGAACCATACCAAACAGTGATAAACTTACTTCTGTTTTCAATGATACTAGCAGGTATATTGACGATATCCTTACTATTGACAATCCCCAGTTTTTAGATTATGTAGACATCATTCTTCCAATATCTGAAATTAAATAAAGCTAGCAATGACTCAAAATACTGCCCTTTTCTGGATCTAACTATTTATTATGGCCTCTGGTAAAATAAAAACTAAAATATACAAGAAAAGGGACGACTTTAATTTCACAATAATAAACTTCCCTTTCCTTGACGTTGACATTCCGCTAGCTCCATCCTACGGGGTATATATTTCTCAAATAGTTCGATTCGCACGCGGTTGTTCTACTCTGCCATTTTAGTGAGCGTAACCTTACTCTCACATCCAAACTTTTACAACAGGGTTACAAATTTCATAAGTTGTTGAATACTTCAAAGAAGTCTTATAATAGATATGAACATTTGTTATCTAAATATGGTGTTACTCACAAACAGCGTAAATGTTGTTAAAAAATGCCAAAACTGATTAAAGATCCAGAAAAACTGTAAAGTAACTTACATTCTTTACGTCATAGGGGATATAGACAAGATACCCTTCTCGCATCCGTTAATTTAGCTTTGTAACCAAACAGTGATAAACTTATTTCTATTTTCAATGATAGACGATATCCTTTCTATTGACAATCCCCAGTTTTTTATCTTATGTCGACGTCATTTAACCACAACAACTGAAATATAATAAAACGAACAACGATTCTAAATACTGACCTTTTCTGGATCTAAATATCATCACTGACTGTGGTAAAATAAGTACAAAAAATTATGATAAAAGGGATGATTTTGATTTTACTATGACTAATTTCCCCTCTCTTGTCTTGTCTATCTCAAATTGTACGATTCGCTCGCATTTGTTCTACCCTTGACGATTTTAATGAGCGTAAACTTACTCTCACATCCGAACTTTTACAACAATGTTACAGGTTTCATAAATTATTACATTTGTTTATAAATACTTTTAAGATGTTTTACAGAACATATGAACATTTGATATCTAGATATGACGTGACTCGAAAACAGCTTATTACAAAGGGAAATTTTTATCCTCGATTTTATGGAAATGTTGTTAAAATGTCGGAAACTGATAAATAGTCCAGAAAACTGGGACGTAACTTACATTCTTTACGCAATAATGGATATTCTGAACAAATCCGTTAAATTGGCTTTGGATGACTTTACATATATACTGGCCTCTCATTGATACTGCCGATGTCTACTGAAATACATGACGACTCTTTACCAAATCGTTCGGGGAGTTTTGAGTTTGATTTTTCTTCCGTAGTGCGACAGTGTTTTACCAGCAGACTAGGTTCCTTGAGCTTGCCGCCAGTTCAGCGGCGAGAACTCTTTGACCCATCTTTCTAAATTACGCTTTGTCATATGCATTTTTTGCAAGAAAGTAGTCATTGAGTTTCCTTTCATTTTTCCTATTGAGTTGGTAGTCTGCCTGTATTGGGTTTCATTCGCATGTTTATTATACTATAGGGAACGGAATAGAGAAAGGAATGTTTGGGTACTCATAAACCGGTTTAACCCAGTCCGGCTATCCCAAGTTTTTCTAATGCAGTTGCCTTGTAAATTTTGGCATGTGATTGTAGTTCCCGTCCATTGTAGGTGTTAACTGCTTTCCTGTTTTTGAATCTGAGATCTAGTGACCTGACATTTTTACACACATACTGGCCTCTTACTGATACTGCCGATGTCTACTGAAATATGTAATGATTCTTGACCAAATCCTTTTGGAAGTTTTGAGTTTGATTCTTTTCCCATAGTGCGACAGTGTTTTACCAGCAGATTAGGTTCCTTGAGCTAGCCGGCAGTTTAGCGGCGAGGACCCCTTGACCTATCTTTCAAAATTACATATTGTCATTTTCTCTCCTTTCAAGATTGTGGTCATGGAGTTAGTAGTCTATCTGTATTGGGTTTTATTCGTATGTTTATTACACTATATATAGAAAAAGCGGGACAGATAAGGGGGGTGCCCATAAACCAGTTTAATCCTACCGCTGGCTTTTGATAGTGGCGGTACCAAGTCAGGTTGTCCCGAGTTCCTATCGTTGTTAACGTTTGTCTTTTTTCTTGCTTCTGTTTTCCTGTGTAGTTCCCTGTCAGATTGTGGCATGTGACTGTAATTTTCAGTCATTGTAGATATTTCCTGTTATCCCCTTTTTACATAGTTGAACAAAAAACAGAAAATTACAGAAATGCAGCACTCACAAACAACACGAGAATAGCAAATACCTCTCAAGAGCCTGTATCGCTCACCTGGGCAATGGTTTATATATACAATCAACATAATCTAAAATGTTCAAGGATCTCTTTTTCAAGTTTGTTTATAGATATTTATACTATATGATCAAAAGTTCAACAATGTTCCACGCTAGCAGCTATTATAGAGACACCTTTTATAGGGTACTACTTAAACCTGAATTAGGCCTAGTTTAGTTCCAATTATTTCATTAGTATCGGAGGAAGGGGGGTGGCATCAAAGGACCATTTGTCCTAGTTTGGTTTCAATTGGCCAGATGTCCTCAGAGGAAAAGATGCTTGAATATAGTTTGCCATTGGACACAAAGATAAACTAAGTAACCCACATCTTGAATGAGATGGGGACTTTACCGACATATTGTTTAAGGGAACCAGCCAAAGGACTGTACTATCTGAGGAGAAGATATTTGAATACGATTTCTGAAAGGGTCCAATGTTAAACTATGTTCCCTGCTGGCGGCAATTTTGGATGAGGTGTTTGCCCGTAAAACACATTTAAATCGGGACCACTCAAGGACTGTTGTGACTATGTTTTGTTCAAATTGGCTTTGCGGCTTCAGAAGAGAAGATATTTTATTACACGTTGAAGGCTTTAAATTATATTTCCTCTGGTTGCCATCTTAGATCCGACTTGCTATACACGTTTTTAAAATGAATTAACAAAGGACCATTGTGAGTATGGTTGCAATTAGCAAAGTACTTTTAGACGAGAAGATCTTTGAGCATGTTTCACGTAGGGTCAAATGTTGAATTAAGTTCCCACTGGCGGCCATCACAGATGAGAAGGGGAGCTTCCAGATACTTTCTTTAAAGACGACCATCCAAGGACTATCGTGATCAAGTTTGGTTCCTATCAGCTTTGCTGCTCCAGAGGGTAAGATCTCTGACTGCTTTGCTATAGGGTATAATATTAAACTATATGTTCCTCCTGGTAGTTATCTTAGTCGAAATGCAGCTTTAGCTTCGCGGGCACATTTTTCAAGGGTAATAAGCCGGGATAATTGTGACCTTGTATTGTTATAAATGTCCAAATACTTTCACAGGGGGATTTTTGAATAAATTTTCCCAAAAAAGTAAAATAATTTTCCCAAAAGGTACAATGTTTATCTTAGTTCTGTGACCATGGCTTGGATAAGTAGTGGACATGCCGGACTCCTTTCTGAAAGGGATCATACAAGTACTTCTTGACCAAGTTTAGTACTAATTGGTGTTGCTGCTTCAGCGGAGAAAATCTGTGAACGATTTCAGGTAGGGTCTAACTTTAACTTTGTTCCCCGCTGAAGCACATCTTGGATGCGAGAGAGACATGCTTGACACATTTTTCAAAGGGAACTTACTAAGGACCATAGCGACCAATCATGGTTCTATTTGGACAAATACTTTGACAGATGATCTCTAAATATGTTTTGAACGGTCAAGAACTGTCAAATGAGAACATTTTATAGTACATTCCCCGCTAACGGCTATTTTGTTAGGGTGTAGACCTGCAGGATATTTTTAACCAAGTTTGGTTCCAATTGTACTAGAAGTGAAAAATGTTCAATGAAAAACTTACGACGGAGATCCTACGCAAAAAAATGACGTTGAAAACTCACTAATTATAGCCAGGTGAGCTAAATCATATTGGTTAAAATTGGGGAATTTACAATGTCAACTCCAAAAAGAAGTATTATAGTAGCAGAGTGTGATTTAATCACATAAATTAAAGTCCACAGACATGGCATGATGAGAGGACAGCAAAAGAAAGACATACAGCATCCGCAAAAAAAAAGAAAAAAAAAACTTACAGTGTAAGCGTGCATAAAAGCCGAGGTAGACATCAGGTGTTCTGATAGGTTAGGCATGTACGCAGGTACGCAAACGGCAACCGTCCTATTGTCAGTGAATCAAAACCGCTAGCTTTAACTGAAAAAAATGAAATAACGACGTAAAAAGGAAAAAAATCACAAATGAAAAACAAATCTGTTACGATGGTCGACACCAGTTGTAAATGTAAAATAATCCCATTTTCGATAGGTAATCTGTGAGACTTCAAAAACTGACACATAAAACACAACCTACTCTTATTGCTTGTTATTGCTTATTGGCAATTGTATATTTTAATGCCACTAAGATCCAAAATTAAAAACTGAAATGTGAATAGATAATGTCCACTGTATTCTTATTCCATGGACTTGGTACTTTTCTGCTCGGCGTTTTAGCTTTAGCGTATTATATTTACATTGTAGACTATGGCCCATCAAATATAACAATACACAAAACAACAGATTCAAGCTTAAGCATCAGTTGGGTACAGGCACCTTCATGCTATGAACGAGCTGGAATTCTGATTCGATTGTTCAGACCCGATAATTCGACTAGGGATTTTAAAGTACATAAGGATGCAACCACGTTTGACCTGACAGGTCTACAAGCGACAACAAAGTATAGATTTGAACTTTACACGAAATATGGAAATGATTCTCATTTTGTCATGAGTTCCGCTTCTGAGGATGTTCAGTTTACTACAACAGAAAAACGTAAGTCACATGCAAGTTTTCAATTTACGAATCCGAACGTTTTCACTTTTAAGGGTCGAAAACCGAGATTTCTCGGCTTGAATCAGCTACTTTAAATTGCTAATGATGATCTTAAGAAATTGTCTGGTTTCGTATTATGTTCTATTTGCCGAGTAATGAGGCCTGTCATGGGTTTCATGATTACCTGATTATAAGGGCATTTTTGTAATGATTATTTGATTACGAGGGCATCTATTTAATGATTATTTGATTATTAGCTTGCATTTTTATATACTTTTTGATAACTAAGCCAAAAATTTATTGATTACCAAGGTAAAAATTTAATGATTATTTGATTACCAAGGCAAACATTTAATGATTACTTGATTCCTAGGACCCCCCATGAGGACCCTCAGTAATTTATATTAAGTAAAAATTCAGTTTTCGGTAATATGTCGTAAGTTGTATCAGTTTATATGATTACATATGGAGTATAAAGCTTTGCAATGGTAACTTGTCGCAGGTAAATATCACTTGTTATTCTAACTAGATTTCTTCTTGACACGAGATTAAAACCCAGGGGCGGATTTCATGAAAAGGGGCGTTGGGGCATACGTCCCCTCACAGTCAAGACAAAAATCTGTTGTAGGAATTTTGTGTTAAACTATCCGTATTCCTGTAATTTGAACATATCGTTACAAAATTTTACGAAAAAAATGAGATGTTTATAGGATTTTAAACAAAATAATCGAAAAGTGTTTTCGTCTCTCTCTGCTCGCCGGTGTCCATTCAAATTTGGGGATTTTCGCCCCTCCCCTTTCTTCAACCCTGGAACCTCCCCTTAGAAGTATAGCATCGTTTAAGCATCAGTATTTCCGTTTAACATAAATCTAGATCGCGATCGAAAAGGAAAGTTTTGAGTAGGGTATCTCAATCAAGAAACATAGTAGTTCGATCATATTTCAGGTTTCTTAATTGCTGTGACATTCGTGTGCCTTTCAAATGATATAGAACTCAAATGGACAACTCAATGATATAAAAAGGTCCCTTAAACAGTGAATCTCCTTAATTCGCTTCTTTTTATTATAGAGATTGGATTCCCTCCAAGTGGGATTGCTGGTGTGTCTGCAGGTAAAATGTTTATAGTAAAACACATTGTGTCCATGCAGCTTTTATAGATTTGACAAGTC
>MJUU01029509.1:22577-39279 GCA_002080025.1 Modiolus philippinarum | reverse complement strand
GGTTGGCAAATACCCTCGGGGACCAACAGTCCACCAGCAGAGGCATCGGCCCAGTGGCAACAAATAACAAAATACCGAAGTGACTGACAATTTTTTCTCTGCATATGCGCATTTCGACAACCTATGTCTCATTCCCTTGATTTCAGCTTCCGTTATATAGATATTTTGTCAGTATCTAATTCTTTGCTTTTGTGATTTTCATCATAATGATATTTACCCAAAAGAGCTCAAGGATACTACAAACACTTTCACATTTGTCACATTTCTTGTTAGTAAAACCAGAGGGAGATTTCAATATAAGTTGTTGTTGTACAAAGAACGAGCTGATATCACTTTTTAAATAGTCAGCTTCCTTTCCCATCGAAGCAACATTCCAAAAGCATATATTGAGTTACCCGATATAATAACTTCTTTAATAGAGCTCGGTTGCCTCACAAATAGGCTACTCAAACGAGGTATGTCACCCATAACTAAAATCATCACTGTAGAAGTTTACGGTCGACATCACGATTTTCTAGGCCGCTGTGCGATAACTGTTTCCGACTTTGCGAAAGAAATTATTTTTCTGAACATAGAAGTCTTATAAGAAACTGGAGATGATTATCATGTAATCTATGGATGCACCTGATCGCACTTATGGTTTTAATTTGGGTTCGTGCTGTTCATCTGTATGTGTGTCCTCATTTTCATTTTTGTGCTGTATTCTGTTTCTTTAAGTTTCCGCTGTTTCCATTGTCTTTCTTACTTTACCGGTGCATTCTTTTTTGGACTGATGGTTCGGTTCTTACTTTCTTTACATATCTTCACAGTGTGTTTTGATAGAATTGTCATATTTTACATTATTATAACAGATTTGTGTATTGGATTTTTATTGGTTGTACTAGAAATCATTATTTACATGTTCAATGTTGGTTTTGTCAGACAAACAAAACACAAATGCTTCTACTACGTATCATCAAAAACTGGTTTAATTTCACCATTTGACAATTGTCATGTCTTATTGCTATTTTATAGAAACAGTGAAAGACTATGGAGTAAATGCACATGAGACAAAGTCTCTACAAATACATAGTAGAACCAAGCAAAGGAACACCGATGTTACCTCATAGTACGTTCAAGTCGGTCCATAGCATTGGTTTGAGCGGAATTCCTTACTAAATGTCGAACAACGCTACTTCTTTGTCTTATTTATCTTATTGATCGTTAACAAACATAAAATAAACCAGCAAAGTACTATTACATTCACTATCATTCGCAGCCCGATGGAAGCATTTTTTCTCAAATTACAGCATATAGACAAACACTTGTCACTCATTCAGTTGATTGTAAGAAAACTTGGCTATATAAAATAGTGAGATGTGGGCGCTAACATTTTGAAATAACAAACATAATAAATAACACAATTTTAAAGGATGAAAGAATATACACATGAGAAATTCTCTCACGAACAAGTACTCCATACCAGAAATACATACAGACTCCACACTGCAGGTGAAAAAACTCCAGTCTGAAATGAACAGTGAAAGGATATGGAGTAAATGCACATGAGTCAAAGTCTCTACATATATTTTTTACAATTTGCAATGATAATGACTTCGTATATTACATTTTATTACAGATTTGTGTATTGGAATTATATTTGTTCTACCAGAAATCATTGTTTACAGATTCAATGTTGGTTTTGTAAGACAAACTTGTTATCTGTTCAACGGATTAAAAATGTTTCCAGTGTATGCCTCAACGTTTGCCATAGTAGTTCTAACAATTGATAGATTGTATGTTATTATTAGACCTATATCATCAGCTGCCACGGGGTTAAAATATAGATGTGGCTTAATATTACCAACCTGGATCGTCTCTGGTCTGTTATCAATACTCCATATATTGAATGTAACGTACGACAATAACAATCTCTGTAGTTACCAGTTGAATCCAAAGGTAAGTTTCATTTGATTTCTCTGTAAATACAATACTTATTTATACTATTCAATTACAGTAACCTGGGTAGATAACAGTAATGTTTAAGTATTAATGAGCTTTTTCTTGTTATTATGTATTTCTTTTTATACCTCCTCTAATATCATCTGTATTTATGTGATTGGGGGTGATAAAAAAATTACCGAACAGAAATGCCAAATTCAAGGTGGCAAATAGAAAAAGCAGATGGAAAATTGTCAACCGCAAGGGTACTGAATTTTAAAAAAATGGTGTGTTAAAGTGGTTTACTTGAGCGCCTAACCTCCTCTTTCATTGCCTTAGTGTTCGGTAGCAGCTACACCGCTATTGTTATTGAAAGGTCGTAGACAGCAAAAAGAGATGTTCATCTCGGTGTTAAGTGGGAAATAATCTTGATTCACAGTTTGAACCTAAACTTCTTATTTTCCCACAAGGAACTAATAATTATATCTATATATGCACATTATATCTGCATATTTGTTACAGCAGATTTTTGTTAGTTCCCTTTATGTGGGTCGAACCATCATTGTTGGCCATCTAAATAAACAAAATTTACAGATATTATGTTATATAAGCAATGAAGGGATGTGGAATAAATGCACATGAGACAAAGTCTCTACAAATACATGATAAAAAGCAATGGAACAACGCTTTTTTGTTGTTCTTCATCCTGAAGTCATCTGAAGTCATATGTTTAAGGCAATGGTTGTGCTTGTGGACTTTTATTTCCCGATGGTATTCGCTTAACCAGACGCCAGTACGTTTGTGCTGCTTGAAAATGGATATAGTTTACCAATCAACCAAAGAAAAAATTCATCGATTGTAAAATTATCAAACTCAAATGCAAAAGTTAATAACCGTTAAATTAATCAACTAATTATTACAGAATAGACACATACTGATTTTTTTCTGGGCACTTGCTGGTGTCAAATGTAGGACAGATAATCTGGAGCACTGGTTCACAATGCTGTTCGTTGTGGCTATAGCTTTAACAAAGGAGCAAAACAATTATCGGAATCGAATAATGTTCAATATTATTCTTCCAAAACATATGCATTGCAATGTCGAAAAACTTACATTTTGCCAATCTTTATGTAATTAAGGGCTTGGCAGACCATTAAGTTTAATATCGAGTATCTAAGTCTGTTTTCGTAATTAAAAGAGGAAATTCAAATTATAAATGCTTGCAAACCGTTTTTCTTATAAATACTCTTCCAAAAAGAAAATAAATCTATTTTCAAATCGAGAGAAAAAAAAAATGATATTAATGCCATCAATTCGAAATAGACATCAAAAACAGGAAATTGAACAATATCTCTATCAATTTCACGTTTATCAAATAAAGAAAGTGTTCAAGCAATGGACAGATTAATTCATGAAAAATAAATTCTTTGAAGTTGATATTCACTAGGCTCCTCTCGTGATGTATGTAACTCATGTCTTAAATGACACTTTATCGGACCTTTCTCTATACACGACAGGAAAACATTTATTAATTTTCATCGATTTTAAAATTCAAAATATCATTTCCGGAGAATGGTGATAAATAATAAGACAATATAGCTGTAATTCAGTCAGTTTGCATCAATGTTCCATGGGAATATAATAAAAGGAACTATAAGTGGTCTTTGTCTCCAATAGGGACGTTAACAATTTTGAAATCTGCCGTTATAAGTTGTCATTATTTATAGCGTTAAACATTGTATACAGTCCAACGTTACTATGGTCTGATATAAATTTTCAGATAAAGATTACATAATATCCTTTGTGTATCTTCTTTTTCAATCCAAAACAAATTATAGAGTCATATTTTTCTGATTTTTTTTAGATTTTAATGGTATATTTCTGCTCTGATTATTTCGTCAGATATGGTGTACTTGTGAATGTGAGAGCTTTTCATAGAAATGCGATATCACATTTTAACAGTTTTCTTGTGTTATTTTTCTTAAAAATAATTGTAATAACTGTAATTCTGGCCCCAAAAATGCAAACATATCCCGATTGTATTTTTAACTTGATGATCTGGTTGTAAAGCTTATTGGACTAGTTGTAGGCAATAGGTGTCAAATTTGATATTGCACCCATTACCAAATGAGAACTGGATGTAGCCTGTACAAGGGGTCTCCTGGAATTTATGTATGAAATAAGAAATAAGAGTAACTGTAATAGGGTCTGTAAGTCTCGTTCATTTTTGGGACTTCCGGGCACATAAATTGTACCCGGAAGTTGCATTTTTGGCAAAAATATATGACGTTTCATACCAAAAATGTGGACGTCACAATCCTCCGAGGTCATGTTTAGGCGGGAAACGTTTTCGTATTGAAATTTTATCCTGAAATCTCGGTGTCACATGGCGAGACTTACAAACCCTATTTAGTTTCTGCAAATAGTCATTTCGACAATTTATGTCTCTTCGGTGCAGATGAAATGAAAACATTTGAAAATATTGCGAGGTATGAGTGTTTGTTAATTGTTGAAGGCATCATGGTAACATCTAGATGAAGAAGAAGAATGACAGAAAAAGGTCTAACCCTACCACTGGCTGTTGCTAGTGCGGGTAACAGGTCCGGCTATCCCGAGTTTCTATCTTTATTTATGTTTATCTTTTTTTGTGAAGTTCCTTAGTCGATTGTGACATGTGATTGTAATGTTCGGCCATTGTAAGCGTTTCCTGTTATCTTTCCTTCATTAATTACTCATTTGTTTATGCTTACCAAGCAGTTGTAAGGATTTTCCCATGTGTTCTGATATCATATCCTTTCAATTGTTATCAGACGTTTTGATATTAAGCAAATTTAATGTTAAGGATGTTCGCTGGTCAATTTTAAAATAACAAGGATTCCTATTAAATGTGATCTTTTGCTACATTGTAGAAAATTGTAAAAGAAGTAATTTAAGCCAAAAAATTAATAGGCTACCGATGAAATTACTGGGATACAAGTGCTTGGAAAAATGGCAGGAAACTGAACTCCTCTGCATTTTTCATAGATTTAATGCGAGGAATGTTTATCAAATAATGAATGTGACAAAATAACACCAATGGAATAAAATTTTGTAAGAATGCTCCAACGGATGTAAAAATGAAATTATGGAACAGAATTAGTTGGTCACCGGGCAAAACATTATAAGCTTTTAAATGGATAAAAACAGAGAAATCTGAAAATCTTACCAAAATACATAAACATGATCAGCTAACATCCTTAATTTATACGAGGGTATTCACCAACCAAGTAGTCAGTACTTCGGTGTTGACCCGAAAACCGATTGTATTGAATCTTGCAATATCTAAATTTTACAAAATTGAGTTTAAAACTAAGGAATATCTCCCTCATGCAAAGCTCTGCCCTTAGTTGAATTTTGGCTTTACTATTTAGACCCTTTTCGTTATTGGTTCTTTATCAGTTTTAACATGTTTTTCGGTCAATGGACTTCCAAATGTTTTGGCTTTATCTGCACTGTTGCCGAAATGCGCATATGTAGAAAATGAATTACCAGTTACTTCGGTATTTTGTTATTAAACACGTGTATAAATGATTTTCATGACTATATGATTTCAGATAATCGTGATGTTTGACATTGCAGTAAATCTTTTACTTCCGGTACTTGTCATTGGATTTTGTTACACATGGATTATTGTAACAATAAGGCGACGGGAGAATAATGTCATGTTGGAAGGGGAATTTAGAAACACAACAGGTGCAGTTTGAAATATAACACTTAGCTAAAATGCACATAAAAATAAAAACTTTGTTTGTATTTTGTTTATGATGTAATATATATATATATATTTATTTGTTTTTCCAAGGTTGCCATTATCCTTGGTTTGTTCGTTTTAGACTGACGGTTCGGATCTCACGTACTTGAAATAAAAAAAAATCAAAGAAAATACTTAAGAGTGATGTCAAACAACTACCCATTGAAAATATTCTTATAAGTAATTAGGTCCTTCGCATTCTTTTACCAGTTGCTTTACTACTTATTGAGAATGATAATAAGTGATTAAAAAATGTATTCTTTCAGGAAACTAACAGTTAGTTACTTTCTATCAGTTTTTAATTGCAAACCCGCAACTATAGCTTTAATTGAATTACACCTAATACTGGGTTCGATTAAAATGAAAAGGTACCTTTTAAAAGAAAATTTCACAGTCAAATGCCATCTGATACAAAATTGTATTAATAATCATATGATATGGGGTAGAAGTCTCTACAAATACATGGAAGCAATGGAAAAACGCTTTTATTGTTGCCTTTCACCCCGAAGTCACCATGTGGTCTTCAACTATGAGCTATGATCATACATTATAGTAAGTTCAAGACGGCCCCCCCACGCAGCACCGGTCTAAGCGGAATTCATTTCTTAATGTCGAGCAACGCCACATCAATGTATCTTCTCTTTTGTTCATGGATGCAGTATTGTAAACAAACATAAAATTAACTGGCAAAGTGTTCTTACAACTAAAGTCTTCATGTATCAAATAAGGAGATGATTTAATCATTTTAATCACCAAGATCATTTTATGAATGAAAAACATATTATTACTATAATTATCGTTCAATACATATATTGTTGAGTTTGTTATTTTTTCATTAATTTAATGAATTATGGATAGAATAGTAAACACTTCAATGATTAGTTTTGCTATGCGTAAATCTATGAAAAAAAGGTTTGTCTATTACTGCTTTCATTTCATTTTCTATATGTGTTTCCTAAATTTTAGAATTTAAGAGTACAGTTTATGCAAATATAAATTCATTAAAATAACTTAATAAAAACCGTTATTATTGAAATTTGAAATATTTAATTTTACACAATTTTGTTTAAAACTAAGGAGTTTCTTCCTCGTGCATAGCTCTGTCTTTAGCTGAATTTGTCTATTTAAATCTTTCTGGTTATTTGTTCTCTATCAGTTTTTCGGTAATGCACTTCCATATGTTTTGGTTTGATCTGCACTGCTGAGGTATAAGTTGTCGAAATACGCATATGCAGAAAATAAATTAACGGTAACATCGGTAGTTTCTTATTTATGTCGTACCGGATTTCATAATTGTATGTTTATCTTTCAGAATATATGAATGCAACGGAATGTGATAAAAGCCTGTCCAACAAACCCGGATTAATAACCAAGGCGAAAATACGAACAATAAAGTTGGTTTTAATTGTTGTCATAGGTAAGGACATTATAGTATTTAAGTTCAATTCTTTAGTGCTGGCCCTGAAACCGACAAATTGAAAAACAAAATGCTTAAATTCTAAAATGTATAAACTAAGGATGATCCCTCTTTGAAATACAATTGTATTGCATTTACCGTTAGGTAAACCGCTCTTCCATGTATTGATTAATGTCTTACTTTTGTTCGAATTGAAGAGACATAAGTTGTCGAAATCTTCATATACAGAACTTGGATTTATTGCATTTTAGTATTCGTGTTCCAATTGTTTTTTTTCTTCAAATTATTGATTGGTAAGGTTATGTTGCTATATTATTTTTATCCTCTGCGCATGTGATATGTGTAATAAAGTAACAACACTACATCATTTTCCATTAAGTTGTCTTGTTGTGAGTTAAGTAATGTAAAGTCAACTAACAATACAACAACAACAACAGCAACATGTAACGTTACTCGACATCTAGCAATGAATTTCACTAAACCGATCCTAGGGGCCGTCTTGAACTTACTATGAGGTATGAGTAAAGCTCCTTGTTGAAGATCTCATGGAGACTTCAAGATGAAGAACAACATGAAAAAGCGCTGTTCTAGGGCTTAGTTTTATTTTTATGTATTTGTAGAGAAGTTTTCTCATTTGCATTTACTCGATATCCCTTCATTGTTAATGAAACTTATTCCTACGAACCTGTTATTGTTATGTATACAATAAGGTAACGACATAACATTATTCCATTACCTTGTCATGTTATACATACAGAA
Organism: Modiolus philippinarum; assembly: GCA_002080025.1. Taxonomy (NCBI): domain Eukaryota; kingdom Metazoa; phylum Mollusca; class Bivalvia; order Mytilida; family Modiolidae; genus Modiolus; species Modiolus philippinarum. The sequence goes on along the minus strand of MJUU01029509.1, from coordinate 31,393 downwards.
TAGTAAGGGCATTATGTTAATTTTCATTTTTCTCGTGTTTTGGGTACATTAATTTAAAGAATATTTGATTATTTCAGGTTATTAAAATAGTAATGTAAAGTACAAACGAAACTATCCATTTAATATAAAACTTCCTTCCACGATATTATACCCAACAAATACAAAACAAGTGAAAAGTGTAGCAAAAACGGAAAAATAGGACCAAATACTGTTCACTTCCGGTTGTGAGGCTATTTGATGAAGTTGTCGAAGAGTCGTATTGGGTTTTGAATAGTCGCAAAGGGGCTCGACGCTGTCTCGGACTCATACGGATATACTAAATCCAACACTGCTATCCTTAGACATAATACAGGCCCAATATGAGAACACCCATGCCATAACACTATAGTAATGTTTAGCAATAGCAATATTTGCAATAAATAGAAAAAAGAAGGGAAACGGGGAATGTGTCAAAGAGACAACGACCCAAAGGGGCGAAATAACAACTCAAAGCCACCATAAGATCTTCAATGAACGGTGAGAAAACCCCACACCCAACGGCAGGTCGGAGTCGGCCCCTGAATAAAGAGTAATCAAGTTCAGCGAAATAAACATCATCGCAGACTCCTACAGACATTAAGTAAACTTAACTAGAAAAAAGACACGACACACAAAGGCTTAATAAATTTCCTGACTTAGGACAGGCGCAAACCTGCTGCGGCGGAGTTAAACTAGTTTTATTGGGCCCAAACCTTCCCCCTAGCAAATGTGATAAATAAAAAAACTATAGTAACAACAGTAAAATTCAGATAGCAACAGGCCTGAGTCAGTTGTGAAAAAATAAACTGAAAGCACTAAATATACGGACATAAACATGAAATCACAAAAGACTACTAGCAATTAACTGACATGCCAGCTCAAGATCTTTAACCAAATGACAATAAAAAGTTGACTATCATAATGTAATCAATATTTTTTAACAAATACATATAATTCGGTTTGAACTACGTGACTAGGTTTTAAATAACTTTGAGATAATGCAATCAATTTATTCTGTTTTTCAGCTTACATTCTGTGTTGGAGCCCGGTATGCACTGGTGTGGCCTTGAACACTTGGCAAGTTATTCAAAGTGGTATAGAATACCAGTTGCTATACGTACTAGCACCATTAAACAGTATGGTGAATCCACTCATATTTTTACTCTTCAACAGAAAAATGTTTAATAGAAAGACGTCCTGTAAGAGAACATACACTGCACTCGGGACATTCACTAATGCTACATTTTACACGTCAAATTTGAGATCAACTTCACGGATGTCACATAATACCTCAAACCCATATACCAGAAATTCTATCTTTTAGTTTTTTAAAACGGTCTCTAAGTGTCGTCATGTGACTCACGAGAACCCACGATAAACAGACAATGCGAAAATGTTTCCCGTCGAAACATGACGTGTAAGGATTATCACGTTCAAATTTTTATTTGAAACGTGATATACCTTTGTTTAAAATGTAACTTCCGGGTACAATTTCGATCCCGGAAGTTCAAAATTATAAGAGACTTAATGGGCCCCAACAGTCAACAATGACAACAATGACGACGATCCGTATTTAAATGGGCGATTACACAACAGTCTTTTACTCTGCAATAAAAACATCACAATACACAAATACTTCAGTACTCCCAGCTTTGGCCGTTGTAAAATTATTCGCCACAGGCAAGCATACTGGCATATAGGAATATATACACTTGGCCATAAGTTAAGGACCACCCATATTTCAATTTGAGCTGAAATTTAAATAATAAATTTAGTATATTAATTTTTAAAAATGTTTGAAAATTGCTTTGTGGTGAAATTATTCAAATTACAAGAAAATAATCGTTAATGTACACTAGGCACACACAAAAAAATGCAAATTCCATTACTATTTGAATAATGGGGTGTAAAATGGGTGTTGAATGCAAGAAAACAAGTTTCACTGAAATGTACGATTTCTTGTGGAAAATCCGGCTATCAGAAAATGAAAATTTCATATTGTCGAAATAAACACACATTCAAGACGAAAACAGTATTTTTGAACCTTTGGATACGTAATGAATTCATGTAAGGGAGATAATCTGTTTTAATACAGTTTTGAAGCGTTATTTATCAAGAAATGGTCAAGTAATGGCAAGATTAGAACTTCATGGTTATATAGTCTGTTGTTGCATTGAACTTCCTAAAAGTAATCTTATTCATAATAATTTTTGAATTTATCTACTCTACGGGAGCCACAGTGACACATTTTTTGGCTTTACATTTAGATCATATTGGGTTTTTGTTCTCTATCAGTTTATAAACATCTTTGAATTGATGGTCTTCCAAACTTTTAGATTTTATCTGCACTGAAGAGACATAAGTTGTCGAAATGCGCATATGCAGAAACTAAATAAACAGTAACTTCGGTATTTAGTTATTTGTTACCACTGGGCCGATGCCTCTGCTGGTGGACTGTTAGTCCCCGAGGGTAATCACCAGCCCAGTAGTCAGTACTTCGGTGCTGACCCGAAAGCCGATTCTATTTGGAACCTTGCAATATCTAAATTTTGTAACTTTGTTGAAAACTAAGGAGTATCTCCCTCATGCAAAGCTCTGTCCTTAGCTGAGTTTGGCTTTACATTTAGATCATATTGGGTTTTTGTTCTCTATCAGTTTATAAACATCTTTGAATTGATGGTCTTCCAAACTTTTAGATTTTATCTGCACTGAAGAGACATAAGTTGTCGAAATGCGCATATGCAGAAACTAAATAAACAGTAACTTCGGTATTTAGTTATTTGTTACCACTGGGCCGATGCCTCTGCTGGTGGACTGTTAGTCCCCGAGGGTAATCACCAGCCCAGTAGTCAGTACTTCGGTGCTGACCCGAAAGCCGATTCTATTTGGAACCTTGCAATATCTAAATTTTGAAACTTTGTTGAAAACTAAGGAGTATCTCCCTCATGCAAAGCTCTGTCCTTAGCTGATTTTGGCTTTACATTTAGATCATATTGGGTTTTTGTTCTCTATCAGTTTATAAACATCTTTGAATTTATGGTCTTTCAAACTTTTAGATTTTATCTGCACTGAAGAGACATAAGTTGTCGAAATGCGCATATGCAGAAACTAAATAAACAGTAACTTCGGTATTTAGTTATTTTTTGTCTTCAAAATTGCATTTTTGACATAAAATTTCTTTAATGCAATTGACGTTAGTTCTGACGTTTGCTATTGCATAAAATCGGATGTAAATGTTGTTTTGTTCATATAGGCAAAGATTACCATAAAAAAAATTGGAATTTGCAACTCGTTTACAACGGAAATTCCATTTTTTGCCATTTTTACAAAAAATGACAATTTTCATTTATCAATATTTTCCTATCTACGCTGTAAAAATTAATGAAATTTTGAAGCAATTACCTTTAATAATGATAAAATGTGCAGAATTTGTTGTAAGGATAAATTTAAAACACTTCAAATAAAGTTTTCATGGATTTTTGATGAAATGCACCTCAATAATTAAGCCATAGCATTTAATAAATTTGACACACTTCCAATAACAAAACTACACAGATGTTAAAGAAAATTTATCAATAAGAACACATTTTTTCAGATTTAAACGTCAAAATAGCCATTGCTCCGAACAAAGAAATCATTTTCACTCTTTGTGATAACCTTGGTAAACAAGGATAGTTCAACTTTGAAGTAACGATGTTTCATTAAGCATGTTTGCAGTTCTGTTCTCCTTCTTTCAAAAACTAAGACGGCATTTCAATGCATTATGCTTAGTACAACAAACATGTTAAAGTGCAAAACAAAATTAAAAAAATATGACTTTGAAATAAACTTTCAAATTGGATGGTCCTTAACTTATGGCCAAGTGTATATATAATTCATGTTGGCTGGTGGTTTGTATCTCTTTACGTATGGGTGTCCTCTACATGTCACATATGCTTGCTAAAATGCATTTTACATTTTTTAATTCAAGTTCCTGGAAGTTTTAAGATGGAACTCGACTTTCAGACCATATTGAAAATGTGCTGTTAAATTTACTTAAAAGATATGATATGCTATGATATGAACATTTTATATCATGTCTATCCAATAATATCTCTTATGCAATAAAGATATTTCTTGTTTAATACATGTTGTAGTATCAAATATATTTAAACGATAACCATCTTGTATAAATTTTATTGACAGATTAACATTTTTTCTGAAAAATATATCATTTTACACGAATCATAGTTTTATTTTTATTCAATGAACAAATACACCTGAAAACATATAATATACTTAAGAAGTAAATCACGTAGGGGAAATTTTAAAAATCAAACGTTAAAATCAAAGAAGCAAAAAAGGAGAATAAAAGCAAAAAAATGTCAAAATCAAGAAAATCACTAGATATGCTCATAGCAAAATAACTGAGATTTTTGTTAGATTTTTGTCCGGTAAACACTGTCAGTGGTTCACTCTTACTGCGTTCATATCAAATTTCTTTCTTGATTTTGACATTGATTTTCCTTTTTTGCTTCTTTGATACGAGGGCTTGGGTGGCCGAGTGGGTAAGGTAGTTCTACTACCTATACAACCACTGTAGTCTAGTTCTACTACCTATACAACCACTGTAGTCTATCACCACTGCAGTGTGAGTTCGCAGCTCACTTTGTGCATTTCAAAAAGGGTGCGCTCGACTTACAATCATAAGTGATAATGTATGTCAGTTAACCGCCCAAGGTCGGTGACTCTCTCCAGGCTCTCTGACTTCCTCCACCACTAAAACTCATCGTCATGAAACAGCTGGAATACTGCTAAAGGTGACGTTAAAACCCACATCAAACAATCAATCAATCTTTGATTCAAATAAAATATTTGATTGACTATAGACTTGTCTTTTCAGCGGCAGTGTGACATGTAACACATACGAATTAGACCATACTTAAACTACCGGAAAAGTCAAGTCTTCATAATTCAATGTGTGTCTTTCTGGTAATAAGTATTTTAGATATACTGAAAAAGGTCTTTTCTTATGTGCAATATAAATACGATCCGTTTTGTCGTAATAAAGACAAAATTATTGACATACAACACATCTCCTCGATTAAAAAAGTTGGTTTTGCAGAATTGTGTTATATAATTTGACGTCAGATTTATTCAATTTAAGGATAAGGAAGCCTATATTCATTTGTGATATAATATTTGCGTTATTAATGTACTCACAATTAGACAAATGTCCGTCATCTTTTATGCGTTCTGTTTAAGCTTAAATCAAATCCTTCTAATGACAACCTAATGAATTTTCATACTGCACAACGGAAACATTAAACTATGATTGAAAATTTTTCATAAACATCCATTTGCTATACGTGGTGAATATGTCTTTACTCTTTAGAAAAAAATCTGTCATTGCCAGTCATATGTTGGTGAAACATGAAATTTGAACTACGTTATTATATATCTTATCGAAACTTTAACCTTTGCAATAATAGTCCATGGGCTGGAATAACCCTCGTGCATCCCTACCCCCACTTCCCAACCCCACCCATTTTTTTAAGTCCACATATATCCCCTCTTCAAAATAAAACATGTTAACACGAGCATAACCTGCACGCAATGGTGGAACAGGGCCCATTTTTAGACCCACCTACCGAATTTTGGAAAGTTTTTCGTTCAAGTTTTTCTTTCAGTTACTTCAAAATGTTGACCAAATGCTTCCCAGTTATAAAAAGGACGTATCAAATGATTGCTTATTGTATGAGCTTTACAAAGAACCCAAATGTTTAAAATATCTATGCCCAATACGTTCCATAGCGCCATTAAACGTACCTCTACCCCTATGAAATATTGAGGAAATTTTATATATTTTCATTGAAATTGCGTAAATTTGATGGTCTAAAGAACCCGAACCCAATTCTGAAAATTGTTTTTATTTTTTAAATCTATTTTCTTGAATATAGAACATGTAAACGTAATGTTAACATATTTTTGATGACCAAAGTTATATTTTCAAATAGACCAAATAAATGGATCTTTGAATATTTCCGATTTTTGACTAAGTTTTGTCATTCTTTTGCCCAATATTACTTTATAGTAAACAAATATTATTTAAAATAGGTATCAAATGAAAGTTTATTATATTTGCTTTATAACATTTACAAATAAGGTCATTCTTATGTAATATAAACATCATACATCAATAACACTTACCCCTACAAAGTTAATGTAAAATTGTCAATTTTTTGTCTATGTTAGCATAAAAATAACCAGAACAAGCAAAATGTGTGTTGTATATGACAATGTTTCATAAACCATACCACGATTTCGTATTTTAACAGCCATTTGTTGACTTAAACTCAATATTTTGCCTGAAATTGATGAAAAATGGGAATTTTCAACATTTCAGACTTGCCAAAATTTCACTCTTAAATCGTTATATATGCCAAATTTGGAGGATTTATCTGATGATATGCCAAAAATTGTTCTAAGTTGTCTGAGAACATTGTTAAGAAAAACAAGAAGTATTTGATGTGAATCAAAATACCGAAAATCTTACCCTTACCCCAACAAACTTTCCTTAAAATTGTCAATTTTTTGTCTATGTTCGCAACAAATTAAGTCAAACACGCAAAATGTGTGTTAAATATGACAATGTTGCATGAATTACATTACGATTTGGTGATATAACAGCCATTTGTTGACTTAAACTTAACATTGTGCCTGAAATTTATGAAAAATAGGATTTTGCAACATTTCAGATTTGGCCAAAGTTCACTGTTAACCCGTTTTATTTGGCAAATCTGGATGATATATCTGCAGATATGACAATTAATTGTTCTTAGCAATACACGAGTTGTCTTAAAACAGTGTTTAGAAGTTTAATGTGACTCTGAATAAAAAGAATCTTACCCCTACCCCAACAAATGTTCCCTAAAATTGTCAATTTTTTGTCTATGTTCGCATAAAAATAATCAGAACACGCAAAATGTGTGTTATATATGACAATGTTGCGTGAATTACGTCATGATTTGGTATTTTAACAGCCATTTGTTGACTTAAACTCAATATTTGGCCCAAACTGATGAAAAATAGGAATTTTCATCATTTCAGATTTCTCCATAGTTCATTGTTAAATCGTAATATATGTCAAATCTGGAGGATTCAGCTGCAAAAATGCCATTTAATTGTTCTAAGCGATACATTAGTTATCTTAAAACACTGTTTAGAAAAAAAGAAATGTTCAATGTGACTCTAAATATCGAAAAACTTACCCCTACCCCAACAAATTTTCCCTATAATAGTCTTTTTTTACTATATTCGCATTAAAATAACCAAAACACACAAAATCTGCATTGCATATAAAATGTTGCATAATTTCTATCAAGATTGTTCATTTTAACTCCCACTTGTCAGCTTAAACTCAATATTTTGTACAGATTTGATGACAAATGGGAATTTTCAATATTTCAGATTTGTCCAAAATTCACTTTTAAATATTTATATTTGGGAAATCTGGAGGATTTATATGCAGATATGCCAGTTCATTATTCTAACCGATATATAAGTTATCTAAAAACAGTGTTTAGAAAAACAAGGGCGTGCAATGTGACTCTAAATACCGAAAATTTTACCCCTACCACAACAAAATGCTAAAAAATCCCCAGAATATGTATGTCTGTACATTTATATGAACAAAACATACTAATGTTTTACTTTCTTTAAAAAAAAATGCATTTTATATATAGCAATATGCAATTTTAACGCCAAAATATGGGTAAAATTGTATATTTTGGGCGATTTTAGTGAAAAATTGGATTTTTCAGCATTTCGGAATTTAACAAAATTCAAAGTTGAATTGTTGTATAACTGCCCATAAACCACACATGTTCTTATTTGTGATATATGGGAGTCTCTGTGTAATTTGGTGTTTGAAATGATATGTTATTGGACCTTTATACAATTTTTAAGCTTTTCAAGCAGAATAAAATGAAATAAATTATGTTGAATATTTGTGGTAAGAGGTTATATGTTTGTAATTTATGAGACTGTAGTTATTCTAAAATGTTTAAAAACATATTTTCTTATGGCTTAGATTTAATGAAAGGATATCTCATGAACATTTTTAAGTTATATATTAATTTCATGAAGTAATTGAATCTAGAAGTCAAAACAGCAGAAATTCTGAAAAACGGAAAATTCCCATTTTGTATACAATTTCGAGCAGAAGAGTCAAAAAGAGACCTCTTCAAAAGTTAAAATCTACTTAAATGATCTTCTGCATGTCAGCTTTAGTGAAATACACACTAGAATTTCAATAAAACATTATTCTTTAATCATTTAGAGCTTGAACATTTCATATTTACCTAAATGTTTAAGGGAAGGGGTGCTAATTTTGACATTTCTGAACCTACAATACGTCTGAAACTAAAATGTTTGCACACAATTTATTGCTTATATATCATACATCATTATTACATTGATAATCATTAAATATATATTCAGATTTTTACGACTATACAGTCAGAAAGTCGAAATTGTGAAAAAATCGAAAATTCCGAAAATTCCCATTTTTCAAAAAATTTATACCGAAAATCAAAATTTTATTGACTTAAATGGTTTTATTTTCCAACATTGTATAACAACTAATAAGTAAGGCATAAAAACTAGATCCAATGACGAGGGTTGTTTATCTGAAAGGAATTGACAGCCTAAAAGTGTCGTTTTCGCTATTTTTTTGCAGGGGAGGGGACAATTTTTTGTATCCCCAGATCATAAAAAATGGCGTAAAGTGCCCAAACTCGAGTTCATTGTAAAGGATA
>MJUU01029509.1:4697-22557 GCA_002080025.1 Modiolus philippinarum | reverse complement strand
CGGTGTACTATAAAAGTGGCCCTATACTGTCTATGCGTGCAGGTTATGTTCGTGTTAACATGTTTTATTTTGAAATGGGGATATAGGAGGACTGAAAAAAAAAATCGGTCTAGATGGGAAGCTGGGGGTGCACGGAAAGTGATTTCAGCCCATGGCCTTTAACTTTTTAACAATACAAAATACACATGCGAACTTGCGAAAAATAGTCGGGGGGAAAATGAATGTCCAAAAAATATGTCAGGTCAAAGATCAAGGTCACAGAGGAAAAAAATTCCCCTTACAGTAAAGGTGCTGCTGGGTTGTATATGAAGTTTTTCACAAACATATTTTGTTTCAAAAAGTATTCGTATATATTTAGGATGACAAATTCACTACTAGTAGCTGTTAGCTATACTTGTTCATTGTTTTGATCATGTGTCAAAAAGGTCTTGTCTTGTTAGGAGACGTTCGTTTAGCAACACCTCATTCATGAGTCCGATGGATCAAGCGTGACCATCTACAAATATTTGATTCATCCTGAGGCAGCTTGTTGGCTTAAGTCGTTTTCTATTGAAACCAACCTTGACTGTTTGACTTGAGATATTTGAACACAGCATTTCATTGTGGTTGTATGGCAACATTGTTAATTGACCGATTTTTTATTTTACAGACATTAATCCATTTATATCGTGCCAGATATCCCCACAATTCTCAAATCGGGGTCACAATTTTACCGCTTACGTTTGCTTCTTTTCATATTCATCCTTTGACAACCATGCAATCTTAATGGACTACGATGATAGACCTAGACGTAAATGCAATATGAATGAAATTGCAGCCCCAAGAGGGCATTAGCATATAACAGTGACCCTGCTGTACCCTTATTTGAAACCAAACAGTTGAACCAACAAATCAAAGAATGAAAAGTGGTGGTTCAAAAGAATATTTATATTTCTTTTAGAAAACCCATAGATGAATCCTGAAATATTGTGTTTTAACAGGATGGTGGTATTCATTATTGAAACAATTATTCCACTATATATTAATAACTTAACTAATAACTAATTCTCATTGGCCAAGACCGCAACACATGACTTTGAACAAAACATCGTGTCTCCCGCTGAACGTCGTGTCAAAATATCATATTCCCCTAATTCGAAATCTTTGGATTTAACAAGTTATCATAAAAATTAGTAAGTGAACTTCAGCAATAGTAAAGAGGTATTCCGAGTGAAGAAACAGATCACTGTCACCAAGCCAGACGACAGTGAGCTGCAGTATTTTCTAAATAATAAGGTCTCAAAATTACAGTTATTTCAGTAATAACTTTGTGTCGTCATGTCAATTTCAAACATCAATAAAACAAATTTATTTCAGCAACTCCAATGCCTTTTCTAACTGTAGTATTCTATGAGTTTTTGAGTCCGTATAACTCGATTAGAATTTCGCATGTGGGTGCAGTCTTTCCGATGGTTTCAGAAAAAGATGAACAAAGAAGAATTGATACCAATATTTGTCAATATTTGCCTGAATTCTTCAAATCATTTACAAAAATTCAGAAAAGATTGATTAGGAGGCAAACCCCTCACCTGGATAACACCGTTAATGATTTGTCAAAGATGGCCTGAAAAATTACTGTAATACAGCTTACTCCACAAGCGGTTACGAATCAAATGTGGATTCTTAAAAATTCAAAGATCTCCTTGAACAGCTATCCTCAACCAGTCTTACCCAATCCATAGCATTAAAACTTTTGACTTTTCACACTTGATACAACCCTGCCACACAATAAACTGAAAACAGTAATTGCAGATTTAATACATCAATGTTTCTGCACAAAAAATGGAGAACGCAGACACACCTATTTAGTTATAGGGGAAGACAAGAAATATTTTGTTAAGAACAACACTGATTCAAACAAGAAGTACACTGAGACTGACGTAATCAAAATGTTAGAATTTTTGATCGACAATATTTTTGTCGAATTAGGAGGTCGTGTTTACCAACAGACAATAGGGATTCATATGGGAACAAACTGTGCGCCGCTTTTAGCTGACCTTTTCCTTTACTCGTACGAGGCAAAGTTTTTATAAGGGCTATTTCAAAGAAAACAAAAACATTAAGCCCAGTCCTTNAATTTCAGCTTCTGCTACATACACGATGTACTTTCTCTTAATAATCCTAAATTTAAGGAGTATTTACATCAGATCTATCCAAATGAGCTTGAAATTAAGGAAACAACTGAAACACCTACTTCAGCTTCGTACATAATTCTTTCATTGTATATTAACGAAGATTGACGTTTGAAATATAAGCTATATGACAAGCGTGATGATTTTAATTTCTCAATTATGAACTTTCCCTTTCTTAGCAGCAATATACCTACCTCTCCAGCCTATGGAGTGTACATTTCACAGTTGAGTCGTTACTGTCGAGCGTGTAGTTTGTACAGTGATTTTTTGAAAAGAGCAAAAACACTGTCCCAAAAGCTGCGTAGTCAGGGATTTGTTCAACCTATGTTAATTTTATCCCTCAAGAAATTCTATGGCCGTCACCATAACATCATTGAAAGTGGACCTTTTCAGCTAGATTCACGTTTTCCCGGATTTGACTACCGACTTTGACATTTTCCCGGATTGAATCACTCACAGTGTGACGGGTGCTGTTAACAGAGCAGGACATGCTTACCCTTCCGGAGCACCTGATGTCACTATCAGTTTCACTGGAGTTCACACTGTGAGTGCCTTTGTTTTGAATGTTGTAATCTCTGTTTCTGTGCTTTCTATCTGTCTAACGTTATTGTTTTGTGTGTCTAACGTCATTGTTTTCTGTGTTCTCGTTTGGCCGTGTCTTTGGACTTCGATTTTTGTAAATTTCACTTCTTTGTTCCTTCGGTATTCTACTGCCGTTGTTTTGGACATATCAAACGTTGTAGTGGAATAAAATATTTATTTCCCATGCATGATGGAGATATGAAGATTTGCTTACCCTCGGGGAATCATATTTCCCTCAGGCGATGCCTTCGGGAAATATGATTCCCTCGGGTAAACAAATCTGCATATCTCCCACATGCATGGAAAATAAATGTATAGCATTTACAGGTTGTTTCCATACATCAATTAAAAAGACTTGTTTACTTTTCTAAGATGTCAAATTGAAGCAAGTTTTCTAATACCATTTTAACGGTATTTGAAACCATCTCAAAGTTTTAACTTGCTACATGAAGCCATTAGAGGTTTGCATCTTTAATTCAGTCTATATAGATAGAAATCATAACAGACAGACAACCAAACAATCATAAATACCAAAGGAGTAATTAATAAAATTAAATCGTTAAAGCAGTAACACTAGAATGTCGGGATATATTTCATATTTTGTCTGTTGAAGTCATTAATCGTGCAGTCTTTGCAACCCATAAAAGGATGGGAATAGTACAGTCGTGAGATAACTGTGATAAAACTTAACCTGAGTCAAGTATTTACAACGCAATAGGGATTATAACAAAATACAGTATGAAAATAAAGGTTTGTAGTTTATCCTCATTTATTTATATAAAAAAGACAGATTTATCGTCGCCGGGAATTGTTATACACAAAACGATTTCATCTGCCACACTTTGGTACTTATTTTGTTATAAACAAGGCATTAACTCACTCATGTAAGACAAAACAAATATATAAAATTATCTTTTTACAAAACATACAATATCTGACCTTGGCTTTACGTCTATTAGTCCACTTGCCTATAAAGTTAGTTACAGATAACACCAACTTTATCACACTGAATTGAAAAGGGCCATTTTCAATAAAAATCAACAAATATGCAAAAAAAAGAAAGGAAATAGGGTAAATGTCATGGAGACAACATCCCATTTCCAAGTTAAAAAAAAAATCCGAAACAAAGCATCTAGTGGTCATAGTGCGGACTTTAACACAGCGAGGAATCTCGCACCACGCAGTAATATCTAAATTACCCACAAAAGTAAAAAAGTGAGTAGATCAATTGTAACAAACTATATACATTGTAAAATGACTATAGTCTAGATTTATATTATTTTGATTGCTGGAGGGTTCCAAAGAGAAGCATGGTACAAAAAATTACGAGGTCTGTAGAAATTTTATGTTCAGTTTGAAACGTCATACATCAGGAATATGATGCGATATTATTAAGTTATGTGTGTCCTAATAGGAAAAACTATGGCGCGGTATTAAGGTAAAAAATACTTAATTACGTATAAACGAAATTCGATTTATACATAAATGAAGGGGTGTAGCCTGTAAACGTCAATCAAAGTTAGTGTGCAATATGATGATTTATCATGATCAACTGTGTAATATGATGTTTTATTGGGTAGATACATTTCAATACTTTATACATTGAAATAAAAGTACAAATATAATAAACGTTATTATTTCTGTGTATCCGTAAATCGAATTCCGTATATACAGAAATAATTATGAATATACGGAAGTACATTCACGTATATACAGAAATAATTCTGTATATACGTAATTTAATTGTGTATATACTGAAAGAAACGTGGATATCCAATGAAATTGCCCGTTTTAAACAAGGGACGGCATTGTTTTGCTTATCTAATTATATAATAGTAAAGTATAATTCTTCGAGTTTCATGTCTGTCTAAAGTTCATATTTGCAATCTAGACTTGACAATTTGTTTAGAATAATTGTTTCATATTTATCTTAATACCACCAGTTTTAAAAACTATGTTTTAGGGACGCCATGTTTTAACTTGGTCACATGACATGATTTCTGTGGATCGCAGTTTTATTACGGCGGCACCTTGTAAAAATAGACGATGTATTTAAATATTTGTCATTAAAAATGTACGACAATCTACTTGTTCTGCATACATTTTTCTCTCTCTTTCAGTATATGTTTAAGAGAACCACAGGGGCATATCCAGCAATGAAAACGGGAGTTCCAGAAAAAAGTGGCTGTTGAGGTCAATATCATTTCCTAAATCTTGCTCAAAATTTAAAAGTTTTTCCAAAATAAGGGTTGGTTTTCAATACCAGGAACCCCTCCTATCAACCAATAAATCGGACGAGGTTTTCATCAAAAATGATTCTAAATTTTCATTTGCGCAATCCAAGTGTTTCTTATTAAAGACCTTGTTGATTCCGTATTCCTTATTTGGAATTCGATTTATGTATGGGAGAGCAGTAAATGGTGTTCCTTTCCAATTTTTAAGGCATAATTTGATTGGTTTATTTGCAACATTTTGGCATATGCAGAAAATAATTCCGGGAGATGAAAATATGAAATCCAATAGGGCCAATGTAAAACTAAGTTCTGTACAGGCGGCCATGTTTTTGTCAAATCGGTATAATGAACAATCTTGGTAAAGGATCTTCTATGCACTATTTCTGTTAATTGGTTGAATCAGCGGTTTTAGAAAAGATGAAAATGTGATTAGCTATGTGGTTATTTTAACATCGTTATGTCGTAATTTCGACATCACTATGTCGTAATTTCGACATAGCTATGTCGCAATTTCGACATCAGTATGTCGTACAGCGATGGAAACGTTCAACATTCCCCACCACACGCACACGATTCACACGATGAACGCACACGGTTCACACGTTGAGCGCACACGATTCGCACGATGAATGATACAGAAAGTTCTCAATCGTGTATCGTGTATCGTGTACCGTGTACCGTGTAACGTGCACCGTGTCGGTTAAAAAATCTTATATATTTTCATGAAACGAATTCGAAATGAAAAATCCTAAATTTCACACCATAAATAAAATGGTAATTTACAATGTGATACATAACGATTAGACCAATGTTAATTGTGACAAAAGAAGTCGGTTTTCCATATGAAATAGCGTGTTACAAACTTTCTCCCGGGAACTGTCTCCACTTTTGCCTAAACAAAATGTTGTAATTTTGTCAGAAAAATAAATAAATTAAATAACCAATGTTTAATCAAAAAATAATATACGTCAAATAAAAAAGTCCTGATATATACCGTAGTAATGAACCTAAGAAAAGATACATAACTTTTCTCTATTTTATTTTATACCAGTGTCCAGAATACTAAAACTTACTATAATTTAACCATAAATATAAAAGATAGGGCACTTTTTCTCTATTTCATATTATAACAGTGTCCGCAATACTAAAACTTGATAGAATTTAACCATATTTATAAAAGATAGGGCACCTTTTCTCTATTTTATATTATACCGGTGTCCGCAATACTATAACTTGATAGAATTTAACCATAAATATAAAAGATAGGGCACTTTTTCTCTGTTTTAAATTATACAGGTGTCCGCAATACTATAACTTGATAGAATTTAACCATAAATATGAAAGATAGGTCACTTCGTCTCTATTTCATATTATAACGGTGTCCGCAATATTAAACTTATTAGAATTTAACCATAAAAATAAAAGATAGGGCACTTTTTCTCTTTTTTATAGTATACCGGTGTCCGCAATACTATAACTTGATAGAATTTAACCATAAATATAAAAGATATGGCACTTTTTCTCTATTTTATATTATACAGGTGTCCGCAATACTATAACTTGATAGAATTTAACCATAGATATAAAAGATAGGGCACTTTTTCTCTGTTTGATATTATACTGGTGTCTGCAATACTATAACTTGATAGAATTTTAAAAAATAAATATAAAAGATAGGGCACTTTTTCTCTATTCTATATTATACCGGTGTCCCCAATACTAAAACTTGTTAGAATTTAACCATAAATATAAAAGAAAGGGCACTTTTTCTCTATTTTATATTATACCGCTGTCCGCAATACTATAACATGATAGAATTTAACCATAAATATGAAACATAGGGCACTTTTTCTCTATTCTATATTATACCTGTGTCCGCAATACTAAAACTTATTAGAATTTAACCATAAATATAAAAGATAGGGCACTTTTTCTCTATTTTATATTATACCATTGTTCGTAATACTATAACTTGGTAGAATTTTAACCATAAATATAAAAGATAGGGCACTTTTTCTCTATTTGATATTATACCGGTGTCCGCAATACTATAACTTGATACATTATTTAACCATAAATATAAAAGATAGGGCACCTTTTCTCTATTTTATATTATACTGGTTCCGCAATACTATAACTTGATAGAATTTAACCATAAATATAAAAGATAAGGTACCTTTTCTCTGTTTGATATTATACTGGTGTCCGCAATACTATGACTTGATAGAATTTAACCATAAATATAAAAGATAGGGCACCTTTTCTCAATTTTATATTATACCGGTGTCCGCAATAATAAAACTTTGTAGAATTTAACCATAAATATAAAAGATAGGACACCTTTTCTCTATTTTATATTATACTGGTGTCAGCAGTACTATAACTTGATAGAATTTGACCATTAATATAAAAGACAGGGCACTTTTTCTCTATTTTATATTATACCCGTGTCTTGAATACTATAACTTGATAGAATTTAACCATAAAAATAAAAGATAGGGCACTTTTTCTCTATTCGATATTATACCGGTGTCCGCAATACTATAACTTGATAGAATTTAACCATAAATATAAAAGATAGGGCACTTTTTCTATAGTTGATATTAAACCGGTGTCCGCGATACTAAAACTTGATAGAATTTAACCATAAATATAAAAGATAGGGCACTTTTTCTCTATTTTATATTATACCGTTGCCCGCAATACTAAAACTTGATAGAATTTAACCATAAATATAAATGATATGGTACTTAAATACTAAAACTTGATAGAATTTAATCATAAATATAAATGATAGGGTACTTTTTCTCTATTTTATATTATACCGGTGTTCGCAATACTATAACTTGATATAATTTAACCATAAAATATAAAAAATAGGGCACTTTTTCTCTATTTTATATCATGGTTCTATTTTATATTATACTGGTGTCTGCAATACTAAAATGTCATATAATTTTACCATAAATATAAAGGAAGGGGCAGTTTTTCTCTATTTTATATTATACCGGTGTCTGCAATACTTAAACTTCCTATGATTTAACCATAGATATAATAAGTTAATCTGATTAGACTTTATTGAACAGGTTGATAAAGCATTAAATGGAGTTGATTAAATAAAGGTTTGCGTTTCTAAACAATAAATGTTTTTGTGACAAAAAATCGCCAGACGTGATACTTAATCTGATAATATTTTATTTTCTTCTGGTAAAATCGGCGGTTGTAAAAAAGTTATACTTCGAGTTGAAAAAAAATAATAAATAAACAACGGTGTTTTGCAAAAAAAACTGGTCTGGTAAACCTATCTATAAAATGCGGAATTTAAATGAAACGAGTAAACGCACGCTACACGATACACGCAATGAACGTTACACGTTACACGATACACGATACACGATGAGCGCACACGATTTACACGATGAACGCAAACGATATACACGATGAACGCACACGATTCACACGATGAGCGCTATTTTGGGAATGTTGAACGTTTCCATCGCTGTAATTAGGAAATAATATGTCGTAATTTCGACATCGTTATGTCGTAATTTCGACATCGCTATGTTGTAATTTCGACATCCTATGTCGTACATAATTTTTTTTTCAAATGACCCCTATCGGCTTCCGTATTATGTATGTATATACGTAATTCGATTTGTAAATATACGTAGATCGAATTTTGTATATACAGAATTATTTTTGTATATACGTAATTAAGTATTTCTGACCTTAATACCCCGCCATAAAAGACTGATTTGCTTAAAACGTGGCATTATGGTTATTTAAACACCAAATTTCCAGAATATTAGTCGTTTTTACTATTACAAAATAGGTTGTGTTGTATATGTATTTTACGATCGTCAATATAATGTATAAATGAAGTGATATGGTATAAAGGTACATAGGACAAAATTCCATCAAGTACATAGTAAGGTTATGCAAATGTAACAACGCTTTTTTGTTGTTCGTCAAGTCATAGAAAATTTCTTAATTTTGTTGAAAACTAAGGAGTATCTCCCTCATGCAAAGCTCTGTCCTTAGCTGATTTTGGCTTTATATTTAGATCATATTGGTTATTTGTTCTCTCTCAGTTTTTACATATCTTTGAATTTATGGTCTTCCAAACGTTTAGATTTAATCTGAAGAGACA
The DNA here is from genome assembly GCA_002080025.1 of Modiolus philippinarum. Lineage (NCBI taxonomy): Eukaryota > Metazoa > Mollusca > Bivalvia > Mytilida > Modiolidae > Modiolus > Modiolus philippinarum. The sequence continues at coordinate 13,420 of MJUU01029509.1, read as the reverse complement.
TAAGTTGTCGAAATGCGCATATGCAGAAATTAAATTCACAGTAATTTTGGTATTTAGTTATTTGTTACCACTGGGTCGATGCTACTGCTGGTGGACTGTTAGTCCCCGAGGGTATTCACCAGCCCAGTAGTCAGTACTTCGGTCCTGACCCGAAAGGGTATTATATTTAGAACCCTACAATATCTAAATTGTTGTAAATTTTGTTGAAAACTAAGGAGTATCTACCTCATGCAAAGCTCTGTCCTTGGCTGATTTTGGCTTTATATTTAGATCATATTGGTTATTTGTTCTCTCTCAATTTTTACATATCTTTGAATTCATAGTCTTCCATTAAGATTTAATCTGCTCTGAAGAGACATAAGTTGTCGAAATGCGCATATGCAGAAATTAAATTCAAAGTAATTTCGGTATTTAGTTACTTTTAAAAAATTGGCTTTCGAAATATTTAACAAAAGGATATGGAGTAAATGAACATGAGACCATAAAACATATGCAAACTACAACTGCAATTAATTTTATTGAGCGGTATGGCTATTTAGGTAATTTATTCCTCATCGCTAGTACCCCAACATAATAAATCCACAAATTCAAAATATTTAAAATGCATAAAATCAAACGAAATCCGAATAATCAGTAATATCAACTACAGTTCAGGACAAAATTATGATGGAAGGAGTTAAAAAAGTTAAGTTTTAGAATTTAATTCTATTTAGATAATAGTTATCAACAAAGTGTACACATTAGATATAATCTCATGTACAAGTACACCATATCTAAGAAAATTAAAATGTATGAAATGTATGAATCAGAACGAAGACGTAAAATAAACACAGAAAAGGCTTTTCGTCAATGACAATAATTTGACTTCGATCAATAGTTATTTTTTTCCAAAATAATCCTGATTTATCTTTCATTTCCGTTTGTACTGAAATGGAAATTTGGTGAAAAAAAATGATATCGATTTATGATTAGACATAATATGTTTAAACGAAACTCGACAAGCCAATAAAACTGAAAAATATTCAACTTTTGATGTCAATATTGCGACCATACAGCTACGGATTCCCCCCTATATAAAACTTGCGATTTTGCGACACGAATTTTGTCGCACGTTTGTGGGAGTTTTTTTACAACTGGACGCCAAGCAGGACAGTCTCATTTATGATTTTTGTTTCTTTAAATATTTATTAGCAACCCTCCATATTCATTTACCAAAAATATTCATTTCCTGCTCATTTCATAACAAACATCTTCTTTGGGGGTTCATGCCGCCTTCGGTCATCTTGCTGACATTAGTCTTATTGGGAACGAGACTTTTCGGGAGGAGGGACTAAATGCAATTCGTATCCGGAATGGATATCCTAAAGTAAATATTTTGTCAATCTTTGACTTGAATATCAACATTTCCCGCTTTGCAAAGCTTTCTGACTGCAAAAAATTATTTCTTCTGCATTTAAAATATATCCCTGTTGAATTTTGAGATATCCGTTCCGGGCAAACCTTGCATTCATTGCAGCCTCTGAACATATATTCAAAATGGCCACAAAAGTGGGCGGGATAACATTTATATTCGGACAATTTGCTTTATAAATAAAAAATTATAACTCAACTTGCATTTGAAATAATAAGAAAAATGCTGAAGGAAACGAAATGAACACACTTTGGTATGCGTACTTTGCGTCCAGTTACCAAATAACTCCAAAACATGTGCGACACAATTCCTGTTGCAAATTTCACAAGTTTTATATAGGGGAAAATTCGTAGCTCTATTGTCCATAACTAACAGGACCGTTAGAGCTACGGTTCCACAGCTAGGGTCCACTGTTCTATTGTCACTTGAATTATCGTTATGATCTAATGTTCAGTCTACCCTAGTATTAAATTTCACTCTCAAAAGATGGTCGCAAACCTACGAAAAAAGTATTAATACTTTTATGAAATCATTGTCAATAGATGTAATCCAACAGACCTATGCTAATAATAATTTCATTTGAATCATACAACGTATCTTTGATATCTGAATAAGATTAGATTGACACCATGTATACAACGAAAAGAATATAATTCATTAAAGGAATTAAATCACTAACATGGAAGGAAGTATCATACTTAGGGGACTTAAATGACAAAAGTCGAAAGATCGGCAAGAAAGGAGTAAGAAGACTTACATGTAAGGATTTAGAAGGTTTTCATGGATTGAATAAAAAGAAGTTGACAGATTCAAGGATTGTGCGATAGAAGACTTACATAAAAGACGTTAGAAAATTTACATGTAAGGATTTAGAAGATTTTCATGAATTGAATAAAATGACTTATGTGAAAGGAGTTGACAGATTCAAAGGTTGTGAGATAGGAGACTTACATTATATAAAAATATAAAAATACATTATTTTTACATTATAGACGTTACAAGATTTACATGGAATGTTTACAAATACATTGAAAGAGTTAGAAGTTTGAATTTAAATTCTGCATATGCCCATTTCGACAATTTATGTCTCTTCAGATAAAATCTAAACGTTTGGAAGACCAAAAACTCAAAGATGCTTAAAACTGATATAGAACAAATAATGCATTGAATTAGTTACAAGACTTGCATGGAAGGTGTTTGAAACCTTATATGGAAGATATCGGGTGAGTTGGAAGAATTACATCTAAGGATATTAAATATTAACATTAAAGGAGTTTTAAGACTGCTTGGTGAATGAAAGGATATGGAGTAAATGCACATGAGACAAAGTCTCTACAATACATGGTAAAAACAAGCAAAGGAACAACTCTTTCATTGTTGTTCTTCATCTTGAAGTCACCATGAGGCCTTCAACAATGAATTTGCTCATACCTCAAAGTGAGTTCAAGACGGCCCCTAGAACCGGTTTGAGCGGAAGTCTTTGCTAATTATCGAGCAACGCTACATCCATGTCTTAATTGGTCATGGGTGCGGGATTGTCAACAAACATTAATTTTACTGGCAAAGTTTTCTTACAATCACTATCATCTTTGCCCGAAAGAAGCACTAGTGTCTTAAGCTAGTGGACGATTACAACATATAGACAAACACAGGGCACTCATCAAGTCGAATGTAAGAAAACTTGGCGGTATGAAATATTGAGATGTGGGCACTTTTAACAGGTGGTCAGAATTACATTTTAAATGCCAAAGTTTGAAAGTATGCATAGATAAGAAGACATAGGTGAATTTACTGGGAGTTTGAAAACTAACATGGAGGCAGTTAGAAGAAAGATTTCAATAAAGTTAGAAGACTTTAATAGAATAAGTTAGAAAACGTATTTGAAAAAAATGGAAGATTGAAAATAAATATTTTATCACGGCAAAATTTCTCTCATAACAAAAAACTTCTATCAGAATTGCACCTCTTGTTTAGACTCTGATAATGATCCCATCGATTTGCACTTGGTCGATAGTGCGTAATTAATCATCAAAATCAATTACATATTTCACCTTGTATTTTATTATACATGTCGACATGATAGTCATTACATGGAAATATATAGCCATATATCACTATTACATTGACAAAACTTAACCTTTATTATAATCAAAATCGTTTGGTTTAATCAACGATGAGTCTTCAAAAAGTCAACGTAACGTCTTGAGGAAGCAAAGCTACCTTTTTGTAAATCTTATCATTAAATCAAATGCTAGACCAGGACAAGATTTCATTTTTCTGTGAACCGTTTTTTTACCATGTCTTTGAACTAACAGTTTTATAATTATCCCACTTCTTGTTCCTTCGGTATTCTTTTGCCGATTTTTAATCAAACTTTATATTTTCCGTTTGGGGAATTTAATATTTCAATTTTTCAAACAATATAATAAGTTTTGTGAGAATAAGGATTGTCTTGTTTTGTCTTGCTTAATACAGGACTTTCGAGAAAGGAACTCTCGTGTAATCGAAGGCGGAAGCAATCGCCTCATATACAAGTAAGAAGGAATACTGGATTTCCAAACCTATTGAAAGAAATATATACCACAAAAAACAAACTATGAACGAAACTGAAATGCATTTATACTTTTTCCGGAGTGAACACGATTCCAAAGTCCCGTAATAAGTACATTATATTTGCATTTCATCTTAGACGTTTCAGCCAAGCAATATAGAACCATTATATCATACAAAAGGTTGTACAGCTACAATAATTTTATTTTAAGGACGATTCAAAAAATTACTTTGTGCACAAGAAGAACCTTTTCTGCCAAACTCATAAAGGGAAGGTTTGGGTACCCATAAACCGGTTTAACCCTACCGCTGGCTTTTGCTAGTGCCGGTACCAAGTCCGGCTGTCCCGAGTTCCTATCGTTGTCTACGTTTGTCTTTTGTCTTATACATGTTTTTCTTGTGTAGTTCCCTTGCAAATTGTTGCATGTAATTATNATTTTCAGCCATTGTAGGTGTTTCCTGTTATCCATTTTTTAACATTCATCGTATGAAAGACAAAGTACTAAAAACATTCCTGTGCAAAGACAATATATTTTTTTCTACTTATATTTAATCAGAAGAAGTTGCTAGATACAGAACTATCAAAGTCAATTATTCAGCTTTTGTCGCGGAAAGAAAACAATATTGTTTCATTCGATGAGTTGAGGTTTAATGAATAAGTAATTAGAATTACACATATTCTATAAAATGCAAAAATATCAAATCGTATAAAACTGATTGTAAAATATCGATTTAAACATGTTCATGTTAAAAATCGAAATTTTACAATCCCGAGTGACACAATATTTTAATCAACTTCTATTAGACGGAGAAACAAATATGAATACATCAAATTGCACAGTTGATCATGATAAATCATCATATGGCACACTTGCTTTGATTGACGTTTCCAGGCCACACCCCTGTTACACCTGCAATAAATATACCACGCCCCTGATGTTTGTCACTAGTGACTTAAGCCATGCCAATCAAATAAAATAAAACAATTATGGCACTTCTACACTTGTTCAATATGGGGTTTAACGGAGCACAAAGGATAATATTAAACTTGGATAAACCCTCGTTCAATATTACTTTATTGTTACGTTAAACCCAATTGATCTCGTGGAAGTGCCATAATTGTATATAATTATATTTTGGTATTATTGAATTAATTGCTCTTATTTCAATTTTCTTGAAACAAAGCAATACAGTTAAGGGAAATCTGCTAAAGTCAGTTACATTATGATGATTGGTTATCTATTTTTGTTATCTCCCTTTCCACAAACTGTCATATCTCATCAAATATATTGTGATGCTACATAAAGAAACATCAAATTACGTAAAGCTTGTCTCTATAAATACCATACGCTGAACAGAACCTTATCTGGACTAAAAATTAGTATGTCTCGACTAGTGTAGACAGTATTTTGTTTGTTTTGTTCCCAAGGCTGACTAAATGAATACTTTTATTGACAAACGTCAGAATAAGATAAGGACAGAGTATTATTTCTTGGCATAAAAATGACACCACCAATTCTCTTGAAAATAAGTTTCTGCTTTAAATTTTTCCAACATATGATACATATAGAATATAGGACTTTTTGTTTTTGATACGGACTTTATCACGGTAGTATATCAGGTGAGCCCGCTAGGGCGAACCTGATATGCTACCGTGATAAAGTGCGTATCAAAAACAAAAAGTCCTATATTCTGTTTATCGGGAATTTCCAAATGTTGCAGTTTCGTTGTTAATTTTGAAAAAAAATAAGAGGAACTCTTTCTTTGGCGAATAATCCATGCGTAAACTGTATTGTGCACAACACTTGTTGACGTCAGGGTAGTGTGACGTCACATCCTTCTGTACGTTTGGTTTGAACTAGACACGTCTTGTCATTTTAATTTCGTTGGAAATAGGGTTACAAATGATGTAAATAGCCTCATTCAACTGGTATAAAACAACATACAATCAATGCCACAACATAGTTAGTAATAATTGCTTCAAATGGACATCACCCGGGAAGATTAATTTGTCAAAGACAGACCGTCATTTGAGCATGGCGCCTTTCTTGTCACTGAAAACACCCTGCATAATTCAGGATTTTAGGGGTTTGTAGTAACGGGGTAGGCGTTTCTTTGTCTTCATTTAAACTCGGTGACAGTTCATTGGAAGAAAGCAAACCATCACAGCCTGATGTTTTTATTGCAGTGTCAAGGTATGAATTTTTCATCAAATACAATCAAAAGTTATTGGAAAACGTGTATTTCTGTTTGAATTACGAACAATTTTAAAATTGTTTACTGTTTGTTGTCGCAAATAATTTTCATTCATGAGTTGACTTTAAATTCAGATTAATGCGCGTCGCTTCGGTTCGCGCATGTCATCTGACGTACTGACCCAATAAATTTTTGATATGGTCCAGTACGTTGATAATGATTTTATCAGTCAGTACACATCAAAGGCAAGAAGCATAAATTACCGATAAATCGCATTTATTTGTTTTGTCTTTGTCATATGGTCTCAATTCGTGTTGCTGTGAATTGCCGTGATTTTGGATTTATGGTTTTAGAATTTCCCCTTTCCTCGTTCTTGCTCCGGTATTCGTAGTAAAGGAACGACTATTTGATTTTCGGGGGTGGGAGGCTTGGGCGATTATATAAATAAATATTTTAATCTTGATGCCAATGAAAATTAATATTCTATTCCTACTAGTAATGAAAATAAATAATTCGATTTTGATTTGTAGAATAAATATTTTGTTACAAATGCAAAAAAAAATAATTTGATGTGACATTTGGTGAAAATAAATAATTTGTTCAAGATTTTCATGAAAATAAATAATTTTTCGGTGCGAAATCGCACAAGCCCTTCCCTGAAAATCAAATGGTTGTCCCCTAATGGCCTTTTGGATCCGTATAAACATGTACATGGTGATACTGAAAAGTTACTCTGGAAAATCTCTAATACAAGGCATTTTGAATTCAGTTGTGATGTTAAATTTAATATCCCGAATTCATGGGAATGTATAGGTTTATTTGTTGATTAGACATTGCCTTTCGGTTTTGTGTTTAGGTCCTCGGGTAATTTTGTTGTTGTAAACATATTTTATTAATAGTAATTTTGGGATAATGTCACAAACACATAACAAATTGACAAAAAAAAATGAAAATTTAGACATATTATTAATGGGATTCTGAAACATTAGTGTATTCTGATTTTAATCCGTTTCCCAGAGTAAATTTTGTCGACTAGTATTGTAGGAAAACTTTAGGTTGACTTTCACTCTGGAATCATGATTAGGTACAATGGATCAAATGCATTGTGATGTTTTTAATAGATCAATTATTGTTTGATAGGTGAATGTTCCTTTCTTTATTTTGAGATATACAAATTACAAACTATTTGTCTTTGAAAAGTGTTCACTATAAAGATAACTACATGATTATTTATGATTAACTTGATTGTAATTTTTAACACCTAATCGTGGCACTACAAAGTTCAAGGTTAAAGGCGAACCCCGCCCGGTCAATATTAAGTTATACTATGATACCATCATTAGTATTTTGGTAGCTTAGTGATATCTACATCAGCATTGAACATTAAAAACTTAAGATGTAAAAAACAAAAAATCAGCTGTTTCCATTACATATCATTTCGTGTACATTTGTAAAATTAAATCTGTATTCACCAACATGCAGAGCTTCATTTACGGTGTCTTTTATCTATTATCAAACACCCGTTGTGTTGAATGAATCGGGCTAATAAGATAGACAATCCGAAAATAACATTTTTGATTGATTGATAGGAAAATAATTCCATACATTTGTTTTACTGTGTTTTATTAACGACTTATTTGTTTTGAAGCCCTAGAACGCAGTCCTTAAATCAAGTAAATAAACGTGGAAAGTTCGAAATGATAAAATTGTGTACCAAACAGAAAGTTATTATTGAAACTAACATACTCTTACTCTTATAGCTGTGATGTTTGGGATTGATGCCTTCAAAACCCAAGTACTAGCTTTAAAAAAAAGATAGTCGACGCAGTTTTTCTTTGTTCTTCAAAACAACAATGTGCAAAACATTGTAAGAAGCGGTGCAACAATCGGGACGTACATGTAGTTTTGAATGACGGTTGAATCTGACATTTTACATTGTGACAATCAGTATGTTACTCCTTAAAAAAAAAACGTTAACTGTACAATGCATTTCCTATCTTAACCTTACAATTAGAGGTCCGGAGTGCTCGTCTGTATGCGCATATAACGATGGACTCCATTCTATTGTAAATTCAACTCGAGACATTGTGACCGATCTACGCAAATTAAAGTTACGGTTATTTGAACAAGTTAGGAAAATCTGGATGAAGGACAAATTCAACCGTCAATTGACATTTCTTTACAAAATGTCTTACAAACCATTATATTTATCTAAATGTTTTCTGAAGTAGACCAATATATAAACCAGGAACAAAGATAAGTAAGATTAACTAAATATAGACAATGGGTAACCGAAAAATGATTTATATAGCTTTATTACCTTATAAAATTATTTTCCCATTATAAAAGAAATGCATTAGTTTTCGCTATTTTTTCAAAAATGCCCCGATTTCTTTTGGGATGATCAATTCTTGTGAATCCAGGGCAAAAAGTCGGTGATCTATTGCCCGGGGAAATTTTACAAAAACTATTGCCCCGGGAAATTTTACAAAAACTATTGCCCGCATTATTCTAACAAGGATAGGTTGTTTTTAACAATCAATTTCCATGTTAATCTTTACATATT
>MJUU01029506.1:5612-19898 GCA_002080025.1 Modiolus philippinarum | reverse complement strand
AAAATGATTTATTTGTATTTTCAATAAAAGTTTTATTCTTCAAATCACCCTTTACTTGTTTATTTCCATGTCAAGTACATGTAGGATTAGAATATTTATTTTCACGGGCACCAAGATTAAGTTATTTATTTACCAAATCGCTCAACACGCCCCAATCCCCTCCTTCGGCATTTCCCTGAAAATCCAAAAGTAGTCTTCTTAGTTACATTTAACGTTTTTTGAGCGTATTTCTAACTTCTTTGATAAATTTATGTGTGTTCCTTTCTTTGTATTTGGCCAGTTGACCTTCAAAAGAATTTGGTAAATCAATCCTACTAATTTTGTACATAATAACCAATTTTTTACGTAATAACACCACGTTATTCAAGATTTCAAAAGGAATCTGTCCTTTTGAATGCAACGTAGACACCTTAAAATATAAAACTAGTAATTATAAATAGAACGGGTCATAGCGCGGACCTCCAAGACAGCACCATATCAACTAGTTTAATTAAGAATCAATACATCGTATAATTACCCTTATATTAATTAAAATTTTAATTATTTTATCATTTTTGTTGATCTGTATAGAAATTTCCAAGAAATTTGTCGAACGCATCCTTTCTTATTGTGGGCTGGCTTATTGTCGGCTAGCGGTTATTGTCGGCTGTTATTGTGGGCTAGCTTCACACTAGTCCACTACTGCGCCCGATCCAGACTGTCTGTCATTCTCAGTTCGAGGTTCCCCAACGGCGTATACATATTCAATTGCATCATTGTTTTTCTTCATTATATACTGAGTATATTTAGAAATTGGGGTTACAGTGATCGAAAAAAGATACACCCAAGAAACCTATGAAAACAGTTCGAGCTAGAGCGATGTTCTAGCTATCGAGGAATCACACGGCTAATTTTTGTTTTAAATGATAAAACAACTATTAAATTTTATATTTTTAGCTGTCGTAGAAAGTTACTGTGGTCGCGGCATTTTAATATCTCCTGTTGTGGAGTACCCTATAACGGAGCTTGGAATGTGATATCTTTAAAGTTACAGAAAATAAATAGTAACATTCCCGTATATGCTTATAAAAAAACTATTTACGTAAAAGTTCAGACCTGAAATATTAATTTGAATCATAGCATGCAAGTTATTTTTGACTGGTTTTTATAATTTATCGGTATAAATATCGAATTAAATTTGAGTCTAAATTTACAACGTTTTCATTAAATGCGAAAAAAACTATTCTTAATTTCTGAAATATTCCAATTTGAACGAGAATACAAATGCAAAATGTACATATGCTCCAAAAAATCATGGATCAAATGTCTGCCGTTACAGAGAAATCACGAATTTGCATAAAACGACACTTTGCAATGTTTCTTTCGGTGCTCAACGAAAGATAACTCAAATTCATTTCTTCTCAAGCCAAAGTCAAATGCTTGTGTTTTGAATTTCCAAGCATAAGTATTTAGTTTCACCTTTAAAATCACATTTCCATATGATTTCAGATAATATAATAAGGTTATGTTTCAGTTGCAACGGTTTAACAAAGTTTTGTGTCAGCATTTAAATTTTGCTGAAGTTTAAACACAATGGTTTCTATTTTCCTCATCGATTCTTCTAAATTCACGCTATGAATGTCTCTGCTCCTTCATTATCTCAATAGATCAAATGTATTTTTCTGATCTAAAGAAGCCGTCTCTATGTCATCTGACGAAACGGAATCCTCAACTACCAATCCATCACAACGAAGAGCAAAAACGAAGGTAAATATTATTCTTAGCAACCCATGTTGCATTGGGTTTCCTTTCCTCATAAGCGCCATGCGGCTTATGTAGACTAAAAGTACCTTTTGACACGGTTGCACTTAAGCCTTTCTTGTTTTGGACTTCTTGACCTGTCTTGTATACATACAAAATAACAGGATCATCACGTTCATTTACAATTTATAACATCTTGACATTTTCATTGAATCGAGGATGGCCTGCCATGTGACGGTGTAAATTTGGATGAAAGTTGTTTTACAAAACCTTAGAAATGTTAAAATAATGAAGTCATAAAACAACACTCACATTGTTGTTGTTCATTCTGGTTTCACAGTCAAGCGTTAATAATATACACAATTAGTTTCTCAAGGCAAACCCAAGTTTATCATACCATACCAACTATAATTCTGGTTCCTCAGTTTTGAAATGTGCGGAAACTTAATTTATCAATACCCATGTACTGAGCCGGACTCAGCGAGTATAACCTAGTTCGTGGCCCAATTAAATCTAAAACCCAGTGTGGCGTGATAAACTTTAATTAGCCGATGAACAATTGGTAAAAACCTGAAAAATACAATAATTAACAATCATAAGTTATGTGTCCAAAATAATGAGAATTTATAGTCATCTTAGGCTACCGTAATTATAAGTAGAATATCAACATATTTAAATACACAATAATTTGCATAAATAAACACAAATATGACGTGTGTCTGTGTATAATATTATACATGGAGTTCCGGTATAGTCACGGAAGAATACAGTTGAATTGCTGTAACACACGGAATATGTGTTCCATAATTATATCTGGATGTATTTAAATGTCACTAATTGCTTGCCGTACATGCTATTTTTATACGAATTATGCAACTGAATATCGGTTGTTTATCTTCCTCTTGTAGACGGAAATAATACATAAAAACTTTAAATACTTTGTTGAAAGTTGTAACTATAATTATAATCAACAGTTGTACGTTTCTGTATAAGATGTACATTCCGTAAAAATCGATATTTATAGCAAATTATGTAATTAACGTCTAGAGCTGATATTCACAATAAACTGTTGTGTAGTAACGTTAAACGGATTAATCTTCATCCAAATATAATAAAAATATAATATAACACTTACACTGTTGTTGAACTAGGGTCCAAATTCCAAACAATATCTGGACATTCATATACGTTCTAACTACGATTTTTCTGAGTGAAAGGTGGAATAGGGAAACGGAAGCAATTATTTGAAACACACACGGTGCGTTCGGAATGTCTCCATGTTTGACATGACTATACACTAATTGTGACAATACAACCCAGGAGATTCATTTCGGAAGCACCTGTTGTCACTCTGGTTTTTGAACACTGTGTGTTAGTGCTTTAGTTTTGCGTGTTTAATTTGTGGTGTTCGGGTGTTTTGTGGGTATTTAATGTTTTTAATTTTCTGTCTTCTGGTGTTGTCCTTTTTCCCATGCCTTTGAACTTTGATTTATGTAGTCTCGTGCCTTGTTCCGTCGATATTATACTGTCGTTGTTTTGTACAAAATCAGAAGACGTAACGGATAAAACCCGGAACGTCATAATCCGCAGATATAAATATCTGTGTCACGTGACGATACCTATACAGTAAAAATAAATGAAGCATTACTAATTGATCGTAATGAATATCAATAAAAATGTAACCTGTGCGGAACAACGCTGTGGCGAAACAAGGTCAACAACTCTTTCAATCTTATTTGTTGTACGACACTCTTGGCATTCAACAGCAGATATTTTGTATTTTATCGAAATTCAAAACTTTCTCCTGTAACGAATATAAGCTTTCCAAAAAGCTTGCTAATCCATGGGTGATTAAATAAATAAAATGGTATCATTTTCAGTATTTTAGCAAAATTTACATTTCAAACACCTTTGAGCGAACATCGTAAATATCTCAATAAACCTTTGCTAATTATTCGTGTATTGAGCTATTCTTCAGGTTATCATTTCCAGTTATTTAGTTAAATTGCATGCAATACCCTCTGTTTCTTTATATTGTCGTGTTCTATATTGACATCGTCTGTAGCTTTAAATTACAATGTCCACATTTACCTAATTTGCAAGATATACCGATACGTCACTCTGCATATTTAATTGCCTCTCGTTATCACAGCTATTACATCTTTCTGTCAATCAGGAATAGGCGTGTAATGTCTTTGAAATACAACTGTTTTACCCACGTGAAATTTAACGGAAGCACAGGAAGCTGTATTAAATCTAAAGCCAATCTACCAAGGTAAATTGGCAACAACAAAAATTTATCGGAAGACAATGAAAAATATTCTTCGTACTTTTTGCGAATGTGTGCGACCATTTTTTTTACATGCGTTAAAAGTCGGTCATTTCGGGAAGTACTGCTTCAGCATCTGATACGTAATCGTATTTGTTCAAAAATATGTAATTATATCACATCCCACGGATTTTCATGAAAGTGCACACTGCGCGCATTCTCGTCTTTAAATGAAATACTATTGGCAAACAATGCTGACGTAGAGATGACAACCTTAGGATGCGGTCCACTTGAATACCTCTTTAAAATTAGAATAAAAAAAAAACGTTGTTTAAGCTTGATTTTAAGGTATATGTATTCGAATTCAGGACTTTTGTTTCGACGACATGAAAAATACATAAATCAATATAAACTGTACAAGTAAATTATGAAATTAGATTGATTGATTGATTAGTGAGAGTTTTACATCCTGTGAACAAGGACGAGAACAAGTCCATAAAAAACAAAAACAAAACAAACAAAACAAAAACAAAAACAAAAACATAAAAAACATAAGTATAGAAGAAGGAAATAAAGGTGGGAGGGACAACGATTTTCGATTATCACTGCGAAAGGGAAGAATGTGTAGGGCCAGGAAATGTAGACTTCTATATGACAACAGTCAGAAATATGTCTTTTCCCTGATTGAAACTTTTCCTGTTTAAAATCATAAAGCAAGTACTGACTTTGAAACAGGTGATAGGATGCTGCATGGATTTATCAACCCTCAAAAGGCAATATTCGTCTCGCCTTTGGCACGGTGAATATAACTTTTTCCAGGAGCAACTGATATCAAAGGCACATAATTGTATAATGAAAACTAAATACGGAAAAATTAAGATCAAAGACCTGTTCACATATGATTAATTCAACATTCGTTGAGCTTTCAAAACGCATTAAGTATACATGCGAACTCTACACTTACACACTACTGTTGTATTTAGATGGTAATGCTGAATTGAGCATAAAGTTCATTCGAATATATTCAGCTAAGTAAGGATTAAATAAATGATTAACATATCCGATTTGCTTATCATACACTGCGTGCAGGGAGTATTTTGAATCGCATTTGTCTAATTCACTCATACTTAAATAGTTAAATATGAGTTGAAGATTTATTAAATGTAATAAGGTCTTATAATTTTCAGATTTCAAGAGATAATCTATTCTTGATTATGTTTGTATTTTTTTACTTCCCATCAAGTAGAAGAAACAGACAAAGAATTTGCAATCGAATTGTATTATTCTGAGAAGTCTTGGACAAGCCGCCTGCCATTTTAGGACAATCAAGTAATGTATTATTCATAGATGATGATACCGATGTCTATTCATGAAGGGATCTTTTTGCTGTTATGTCTCGGAGGCGGTTACAATTCTATGATGCAACAGGGAAGACCCCTGCACCATTTCTTGGAATATACCATAAATTCTGCAGACACTTGCGCACAACAGTAACATTTCGTAACTGTCGTCGATCGAATTATTTTAACATGCACCTCTTTACCTTAATTTGGTTAAAGTGTTATCCTACGTACAGTATTACTGTCAATATGCCATCGATTATGTTCGAAATTGTGTCACTAATAACAAAATACCGAGGTTACTGTGAATTCAGGTTCTGCTATGCGCAGATAATTGTTAAATACTTTACGAAATTTTGTGCAGTGATACACAGTGTCGAACATGTCTTCAATGGCGTGCGAAACGAGCAAAATAGAAACAAGAGGCTCTCAAGAGCCTGTATTGCACACCTGGGTCATGGCTGACGCAATAAGTCAAAATAATCCCAATGTTTCAAGTTTGTTTATTGACTGTTTAAAGGTCTCATTTTGAAGATTACTGATATACATTGATGTTATATGATCCAAAATTAAACTATGTTCCCCATTGGCAGCTTTTTTCGATGGGGTATAGACCGAATGTCACCTTTCTTGAAGAAGACCATCTAAGGATCATTGTGCCTTACTTTGGTTCAAAATGGCTTAGTATTTTCAGAGGAGATCGTTGTATGATTTCCCATGGGGTCCAAGGTTAAACAATGTTCCCCGCTGACTGCTATCTTGGATGCTATGCGGACATGCAGGACACATTTTATTAAGATGACCAAATAAGGACCATTGTGGTAAAGTATGATTCCAATTGGCCATGTACTTTCAGAGGAGAAGATCTTTGAATATGTTTCCCTATTGGGTCCAATGTTAAAACCACGTCCCCTGCTTGCGGCCATCTTGGATATGATGTGGACCTGCCAAACACATTTTTAAAAGGGGTCACCTAAGGACCATATTGTGACTAAGATTGGTTCCAATTGGCCCAGTATTATCCGAGGAGAAGAATCTTGCAATATTGTCCAATTTTCGACAAACTTCCCCGCTGGCGGTTATGATTGATGACATGCGAACTTGGCAGACACAATTTTTAGAGGAGACTACCAAAGGCCTATTGTTACCTAGTTTGGTTCCAATTGGCGCAGTGGTTTCAGAAAAGATCTTTCAATGCTTTCTCATAGGGTCCAATGTTAAAACCGCGTTCCCTGCTTGGGGCCATCTTGGATATGATACGGACTTGCCAGACAATTTTTTTAAAGAGGGCCACCTAAGAACCATTGTGACCAAGTTTGGTTCCAATTGGCCCAGTAGTTTCAGAGGAGAAGATATTTGCAAACGGGGTCCATTTTTCAACAAAGATCCTACTGCCGTCCATCTTGGATGGTGTGCGGACTTGCTGGACACATTTTTTAAAGGGATCACCTAAGGACTATTGTGACCTGGTGTGGTTCCAATTTGCCCAGCGGTTTCAGAGAAGAAGATGTTTGAATGAAAAGTTTACGACAGAGGCACCACCGACACAGTGAGGGCAAAGAGCTCACCTTGGCATATTCAAGTCAGTTATAAAGTCAGTACAACCTATGAAGCCAAGATGCTACTTAAGCACTTATCTGGAAAAGATGTTTGCATAGTAGGCGAACAATAATCACTGAAGGAGACAATATACATTTATACTAAAATTATTAAAATGTGAAATAATTAAACTTTAAGATTATGAAAGTATTTTTGCAATCAATTGTAAAAATGTGTACAAACACTTTTTTGTTCTTGATTATGTAACGAATACTTGTTTGCAGGGAATTTCTCTAAAACTTAAGAGAGAAAAGTAAACCAAAGAAGATTTGAAAACAGAATTTAAAGGGAAATAACCCATAAACCATATGACATTGAAAAAAAATGGTGAAAAACAGTCAATAACTACTACACAGGCATTTCGATTTTCTTCGAAATTTCAGTGTATGTAGATCTTAATATGCTGAACATTTTTCCAATTTACACTTCACCTCTATGTGTTACAGTTTTTGAAATAAAAAATAAAAAATGCAAAAATTTTGAAAATTTAACGAAAAGGACTGTAACTCTGAGACGGGTTTTCCAATTTTCTTCAAAATTGCAGAGCAGATAGATCTCAGCATTCTGAACAATTTTACTCCATGTCAGATTTTTGATATCTGCAATGGATTTGAGTTATTTGCCGAAAACAGCAATTTACCCCTATGTTCTATTTTCAGTAACAGCGGTCATGTTGTTTGGTCCTCGGACTAACCGAACATAATTTTTAAACTACATACCTTGGAAAACCCAGGCCAAGTTTGGATTTAATTAGTTCAGTGGTTTCAGAGGAGAAGATTTTTGAAAAAAGTTTACAACGGACGGACGACGGACGACGGTCGCCAAGTGATGACAAAAGCTCACCCTGGCATAGCCAGGTGAGCTAAAAAGGTATAAGAACCATTTGGATGCATGGACGGATGTTCCAACAATATTTCAATCCATCTACAGAGCCTTCAAGATAATACTACAGTAGTCATCGTCATTACCACTGTAACCATACACAGCTGGTCATAGACAATGCAAAGGAAATTGTACATTTGGAATCTGGATTTAGGGACCATAATAATGATGCAAACACATTCGATATGATGACAACAATTGGGAATTTCAGACTTTCCAACATATTTTTTTTTACTTGGGGACTGCATATATCCCTGGCGCCACCCCATTGTGACACAATACTCCATCACTTAATTACGCCGACTGCCTAGAAATGAGCAAACATCAGAAAATAAAAGAGCTTATATTGAACATGTGACTAGGTTCCTAAGAGCCTTAAGGATAGTTACTTCGTTACACAGACACAACCGGAATGATATAGGGAAGATTGTATGTCTGTTACACAGACACAACCGTAATGATATAGGGGTGATTGTATGTTTATGTGCAATCCTGTGTGCCAGGAGATCTTAATGACGCATATCGAAATATTTTTTTTTCCATTTTCAGTGCACACGTTGATTTTTGAATTAGATGCCTGGTGTTTTTCGTAGTTATTATTTTTTCCAAAGATACATTTTAAACGGATACGATACGTTTTTAACTGACTGACGTCTAGTAAAGACTGAGAAGCAAATAAACATAACAAAACAATTGTGTTTTAAAGTAGCATAGGGTAAACAAATGGATTTATGTGCTGTTAATTATAAGCGCGTCATAAAACCGGTTTAACCAACATTTTCTTTTTGAAATGCCTGTACAAAGTCAGGACCATTGCGGTCTTCAACTTTCCGATGAATTTCCACCTGCTTTGTCTTTTTTGCCTCTTGGACTTTGGCTCTTGAAAATTCTTTTCGATAACTTTGTTTTTACCCCCATTCTAGATGTTATATTTATTTTTTACATTAAAACCAACTAATTCAATACTAGTAAAATAATCATAGGATATAATTAGAGACTATTACATGCTTAGCACAGATTATATAAATAATATAAATGAATGAGCTGTACAGGTACAATATATGATTCTGAATGCTAACAGTGATTAAACCTGTTAACACCGGAAAATCCAGCAAGGTCTCCCGCTTCTTATTATATAGGTAGCACGGTACAGTTTCTAAGCATAGAACTGGATTTTCCTTTTTGTGTACCCAAGATTGTATAGAGGAGTGAATACTGAAAGCTGAGTTCTGATTGGTTATTAATTATGATATTCATGTTGTATTTTTTTTCAAATAGACATATTATCTATGCTAGAAATTTTCAAAGTGCCCGTTAATAATGGAGATTATTTTTTTTAGAATTATTGGTAATATGCCCTTCAATGCAACTTAGACCGCAAGTAAACTGACTAGCAGTGCGTACTTTGATTAGAGGCTCTTTAGGGAATTGGTCATGACTATATTTCACTGGTATTTTTTTAAAGTTAAATGAATGCTTTACAAGGGAGCATACTACAATATACCGGGTGAAAGTTATGAATGGGTGAAAATCTTGGAAATGTTACTATTGTCGCCTATGGTAAAAGAAACTGTACCGTGCTACCTACAGGGGAAAATGCAAGAATTTAATATTTCAGTTTGATCTCATTCAATCCTACTTTTTTATGCTCAGTTTAATGGATTTTTACTGATTTATTGAAGAATATAAATGAAAACATAAAATGAGAGCTCAGAAATATGGAAAAAATTGCTGACTCAGCAAATTTTGACTTTTTTGGATATGCTAGTATAGTTTTTGCTGCTGGGTATAGCAGAATCAGTAAATGAGCATTATACTGGTTGAAATTTATTAATTGATATTTGTTTTTATTCGGTGTATTATATGTGCTACAATGTTTCTCGCGACAAGTCGAGGAGGGGTCAACTTTATTCGCAAATATCACAAATGACAGAAATTCAAATTTTTCAAAATGTTTTATTCAGGTGGAAAAATTTAGATATATTTAGGCTTAAAATGTCGATTACAATCCACCTTTTCTAATTTTAATAAGCAAAATGCATTTATATACCAAATTTAATTTCAAATTTTGAAATCTGAAGCCCAAACTTGGCAAAACATGGAAATAAATTGTGGTCCCCTGCAGTTGAAAATGCAATTATTTCAAAATATATGCAGTGAAAATATAAGTTGGTGCCAGGTTTAAATAAAGAAAAGACTTATTTGTCATTCTAGTAGGATGAAGAGTTCATTTCATAAGAATTAAGACTCTCTAGATGAATTTGTATTAGTCTATGGGGGTCAGTTTAACTTGTTGCACTGCTGACTTTGTACCAAATTTGCACTCATAGTACATTTACAAGGGGATAACTGTAAGTAAATCAGATATCCAACATTTTAAATGCTTTGTTACATCATTCAAAGCTGATTCCTGGCTTTTTTGGATTCCTGGCCAATTCAAGGCATTCTGTAAAATATGGAGTGATTATTTGTTTGGAAACATTGAATTTCAATGTAAACATGACATGACAGACAGAACTCAAGGATTTAATGTACCATAGATACTCTGAGGTGTATTTCTCTGAATCACTGTTACTATTGCTATGCTTATATAACCCGTTAAATTTGAGGGTTATTTGTTTCACGATATTCGTTTGTCTCTGGATATAATAATCATAACCAAGAGGTACAAATTTTACGATTTAATACGTGTTCTCACTTCAAAAGTAAAACATAGAATAACAACATAAAATACAACAAACATAAATTTCAACAATAATTGATATAATCCCTTACGGGTTAAATGTCCATTCAAAGGCCTTAAATGCCGAAATTGACGTGCTAAATACAAAATGATTGATTTCGGATTATCTTGTCCTTTTCCGACAATGTTATGTAATGTTGCGGGATTAACTATTAAAGGTATATAATGTCATTCAATTAAATGTAAGAAAACTAACTTTATAAAATCAATAAGGATCAATGAAAATTACAATTGTTCAATAACGGAGTTTTTGACAGTATCTATAGATTTCAATTTATTTGTCTATTAGCTTCTTTAGATTTCAATTTATCATTTGTGAACTAAAATTAAACACAAAATGTCCATCAATTCTGGAACGCATTTTCTCCCGGTTATATTCTCCCATTGTCCGCCAAAGTGATCGTCCCGAGCACTTGATCACATGCATGAATAATATATATTATTGGCAAAAGTCTCTGGTACATCAAACGCATCGGTAGTTGTTGCCATAGTTACGATAATTGTGATCTACAGACAGCAATATGAACCTTTACACAAAGCGCACCCTAATTTAAAAAAATTCACATGTAAGGTATAAAATAAAATGGGACATTAAGTAAGTAATCATACTTCGTAACTCTGGACGTAAAATTCTATAAAATCGAGTAGAATGGAGTTCAAAATATATTCAAGACTTGGAGGGCTAACTCTTGAACTTTTCTTCATATTTTTTGTAAAATAAACATGTTTTACATATAAATGGTCACAAAAACAGGGTTTTATAGGAACATGGACAACAAAACAACAATAAAATAAAGTTTATGTACTAAAAAAAATACGGATTCAGTGTAGTGTAGACAAAGTTGTACGTTGTTTATGGACAAACTGAAATAGACAACTTCTACTGTTATTGAAATCTTGGGACAAAATATTAAAACATACTTGTAAAATATCTCGCATTTATTGCGAATTAATTACAAAAATAAAACTTGAAAACCAGAAAGGTAAAAACAATGTTTTTGTAGAAAAGAAATGCGATTTTAATGTAACATTTAATTTATTTGCTTGTCCCCTATGGGCGTAAATTTGCAAAAAAATATTATTACAAGAAAACGAATTTGGTTCAACAATGGTTTTACCAAAAGCAAAAGGCTGTTTTTTGTTAGTGTAAAAATATATATTTTACTTATCTTCAATAACGAGGCATCACCCTCTTTATGAAGGATAATCTAAAAATGGATAAATTATGGGTGATGAGTCCACAATTTATTCATTTCATTTAAAACAAATATTACTTCTGACAAAACGAATAGCTAGAACCATTGTTTAACCTTAAATTTGACACACAAAATAGTAAAATAGCAGTTAATAGAGTGAAAAAATATATATAATACATAAAATGTCAATCCTCTAGTCCAAGTTACGACCCGAAACTTGTGCCTAAACACTGGGTCCAAATGTATTTCGTTTTTTTTTTAAATTCGTTTTAATATTATGAAGTGTCTATATTGCTTGTGTCTAGATTTGGTGAGGGTGCACGAATAACTTAAAAGTATAAAATAAATATCAGCTAATATTGTTCTGCAGGGGGCCTATACGACAATTTATTCATTTTATTTGGCATAAAAACTTTCAGTCTTCGTGACGTTGAACCGTTGTGATAGCTAGTGAGATACTGTAATTGTATTGAAATGTATGTTGTTAGTTCTGTTAACAGGCTTTAATATGGTGTGGTGAATTTTTGTATATGAAAATATTATACATCATATAAAGAGAAGAGAAGTCCAGTGTCTCGCTAAGTTGATCAGACTCGGCGAGACTATACACTATAAATATGCTTGGCCAGGCTATATTTACAATGACTTAATTGGGCCTAACGGCGCCGTGTCCTTCTCTTTATATGTTTGTTTGCATAAAATTGTCGTATAAGATCATTGGGTATATTGCGGGAAGGTTCCCACGAATTTTCTGATTTATTGTAACCCTTCCATTTAATTAAATACTCCTTTTTATTTTTTCTTGTTCTATATCTAAGAATTTGTTCAACTTCATAGTTTTTGTCTTCGTCGCGTTTTACTTGTTTGGTTTTATTTTGAGGTGTTACAGTTTTATTGTCGTTTTTATTTCCATTTTGAGTATGGTTTTTATTTTGGTTTTTGGAAATTTTAGGTTCGTTTTTATTATTTGTTTTATCATTTTCGCGTTTTAGAATAGTTTTATTGACTCTGTCGAGAATTTCAGGCATTTCCATGTCATTGTCTGTTGGTTCAATATCATCATCATTGACGTTCTCTGGTGGATTGGTTGGGCGATCTTTCGGGTCATGAAACATCTTCAACCTGTTTGCATGGACGGGTGCCTTCAATTCTCAATGATCTTCAGAACGGCGTAACTTGTAAGTGTAATCGCCTATGTATTCTACGATGTAGTACGGTCCTGTCCACTTTCTTTGTAATTTAGATGATAGGCCAACCGGAGTACGTGTACAATACAACCATACTTTGTCTGTTACTTTGAATTTAGGTTCATCTACAGTCTTGTCGTGTTGGGTTTTGTATTTGTCTTGTGCAGCTTCTATATTTGACTTGGCTATATTTCTAGCGATGGTGAGCTTGTCCACTAAGTGGTTAAATGTTGACTCGGCATCTTTCCCTAACTTTGTAGTTGATTCTGGAATTAGAGCTATATCAATTGGGTTACGAGGCTCCCGTCCAAAAACAAGGAAATACGGACTGTATTGAGTGGATTCTGTTGCTACTGAATTTCGGTATGCCATCATAATGCTCTGAAGATATGCTGGCCATGTCCTCTGGTTACCATTGCAGTAAGCTTGCAGAGAAGAAGCGATAGTACGGTTCATTCTTTCTGTTGCTGCATTACATTGCGGGTGATAGGACGAAGTGTTGAGTTTGTTATTTGGAAAAGTTTACATATTTCTTTGATCAAATTGCTCATAAAACATTGGCCTCTGTCTGTTAAGATTTCTCTGCAAGAACCATATCTATAATTATTTCATTGAATAAGATGTTGGCTATTTCTGGTGCACCTCCCGTTTTCATCGGAAAAGCTTCACACCATTTTGAAAATGGGCATACGACCAGTAATATTTGGTTGTATCCTTCTTCAGACTTTGGGAGATTACATAGAATATCCATCTGCAAACGTTCGAATACACCTTTAGCCGGAAGTGGTTGAAGTGGTGCTTTCTTGGCATGTGGATTGGTCTTGCTTTGTTGGCATTCAATGCATGTTTTAGCGTACTGTTCGATATCTGTGTACATTCTTTTCCAGAAGAATTTCAGTCTAATGTTGCTGTATGTCCTTTCGAAACCCGGATGAGCTGCAATAATCGCATCATGGTATGACAGTAGATCATTTCGTAACGACTTGGGAACAACAAGTTGTTTGATAACCCTGTCGGACATATGCCCCTTTCCTCTTGGATAGTAGTGGTGATATAGAATGCCATCTGATATAACATAGTGATTGGATTCTCGAATGACAAGATCTGCAGTCTTCCTATCTTCTGGTAAAATATCATTTTCTATGTAGTCGCAAAGTTGTCTAATATCGTCATCCTCTCTCTGTGCTGTTTTAACTTTCTCTGTGGTAATGGTGGTTGTTTGCAATATATGACTGAGTGGATCCAGTTTCTGGTATTTTGTTTCGGCATTTATGACTTCTTGAATTGCTGAGATGCCGGTGTTTTCTGTTTCGAATTGAGTATTTTGCTT
>MJUU01029505.1:0-10899 GCA_002080025.1 Modiolus philippinarum | reverse complement strand
ACCGGGGGGGGGGTCATATATCTTTGCGGGGAAAACACATTTATATATGTTGCTTTACGGTTTGAGAGAATGCACATGGATGAGATCAAAAACACGATGCAGTCTACGAGAATGACACCAGTGACTGAATGTGTATTTTATAAACAACTTTTATACACGACTTAGATTTTTTTAAGCTGTATTTCTCTGACGAAATTATCGGGTATTCGACAAATGTAGTCAATAAACGTTTGAAAAAAGGTTTTAGCATTAAGGCACAGCAAAATATGTCACGAAAACATATTATTACTAAGAAGAAAGCAAAATCTATAACCACTGCTTTCCCCCCGCTAAGATATATGACTCCCCTCCCGGTCACACATACAAAAAATGTAAAATATTCGAGCATCGCTGATATTACATATTTTTGATTGACAAAGTCTTGGTGAATATATATGAACAACTAAAACCTACATGTTGGAAATGTAAAATTTTAGAAAATATCGTTTTTCACCTGAAAGTTTGAAATTATGTCGAAGTGTTTGAAGGAACTATAGTGTGTGGATCTTTATTCTGTTGACCATCGTGTAGCCTATTTTTTGCTGGGTTCCGTGGTAAATAGCATTATTACATTATTCCGTTTGAATAATGTGCAAACTTACCCTTTCTCCAGACAACCATGCAAAAATTGTCAAAAACTCCCCCCCTAAGCATATATGCTTTCCCCCAATATCTGCTGGTACGCTGTGTGTTAGGTAGCTGCTTGGTAATGTCTTTTGCTAACCCTGAGACAAAACCAATTAAAAAACATGGTACGTGTTACTTCTCCAAGCCTCAAACAGTACCAAGTTAAATTTTGAAAAGCTTTTGTAATCATCCAGTATTCAAACAAAGACAAGGACAGATCGGTACCACAAACATAACTAACGAAGACAAAACTAAAATATAACAAGACAACACAAAAAACTAAAACACTCACAGTGTGGACTCCCATAAAACCGAGAGCAACATTAGGTGGTCTGGAAGGGTAAGCATGTCCTGCTCTGTTAACAGCACCCGTCCCACTGTGAGTGATTCAATCCGAGAAAATGTCAAAGTCGGTAGTCAAATCCTGGAAGACGTGAATCTAGCTGAAAATGTCCACTTTCATTTTGGATACGTCATATCTGTCAATGATGTTATGGTGACGGCCATAGCATTTCTTGAGGGATGAAATTAACATAGGTTGAACAAATAACTTATCTCTTTTTTTAAAACTACCCCCTTGCAAAATATTCCGAAAATAACATTTTTTGCTGTTAATTTCATTTACATTAACAACTCAGGTTATTTATTCTTTTTTTTTTATACC
Organism: Modiolus philippinarum; assembly: GCA_002080025.1. Taxonomy (NCBI): domain Eukaryota; kingdom Metazoa; phylum Mollusca; class Bivalvia; order Mytilida; family Modiolidae; genus Modiolus; species Modiolus philippinarum. Next base: position 9,569 of record MJUU01029505.1, on the reverse strand, counting down.
TAACATATCATTTGCGAGTTGTGAAAAAATGTTAAACTTGAATTTACCCAATGCCTACTTGATTAAAGCTTTGAAAAAATGGAATTTTTCGGGCTTCTCAATATTTATATACCATTTCGACTATCAAATGCAAAGGTCGTAAAAATTTGAAATAATAAATGTTAATTGTAAGTTCAACGATTAGTATGAAATGTAAGCAATGAAGTAAAACAATGATGTTAGTTTTAACTTATTGTTGGTTCACGCTATGCCAAAATTATCAACTTTATCCTAAAAATCAAGGAAAAATTTTAAATATTCACAGTTTAAATAACAAAAAATATTATTGTCAATACAATTTCGTGTTTATATTTCACTACAGATGACAGATTAAAAAGAATTAGATATTTCAACAATATTATGTTCGATGTTTTTGCTCGATCTTTTATGTAAAATGGGAGTTTTCGCTTTTCTTAATTTCTTGACTGATTTGTTAATATAAAACTGATATATATCTTAAAGTTGTATAGATTATTTCATTTCAGTATAAGAAAGTCTGTTTTAGACCTTACTGACTTACTACAGTCTCATCAAATACAAACATATTAGCACTTCGCACAAATATTCGACAAATTTTATTATATTTATTCAGCTTGCAATACCTTAAAAAAATTATAAAGATGGACAATGATAAAAGCAATACACACAAACTCCTTCGTAAGAAAAAAAAAGATGAAAATATATTCATGGCTAGTTCGCAATTGTATATGAAATATCTTTGCAAAATGGGAATTTTAGGATTTTTAGTTTTTCAAGTTCCAATCATCTAGGATTTATATCAATAATGTTAATTTAAAAAATATGTAATTTTAGGTACATATTTCATGAAGCCAAACATTATAGGTTATGTATATTCGTACAATAGACGAAGCCGCTGGAGCTAAATACTTAAAGTTATGTATATTTGTAGAATATACGTACCCAGTAAAGCCAAACACTTCAGGGTGGGTATATTTGTAGAATGAACGTACCTGATGAAGCCAGACACTTGAAGTCATTATCTGGTTCTTTTCGTCCTGTGAATAAGTTAAATACTGTTATGTACAAAAACTTGGGTTATCATGAATATTAATCTTGTGGCTATAACTACCAGATTGAACTGTGAAGCAAAACAAAAAGGTCTTAGTTTATCACTCATGTATGTGTACAAAGCATATTCTTGTTGAATTGTTTTAAAAAGACTTATTAATAAACATGAAGTGCATTTTTAATAAGTGCAAATCTGTTTCTACCTGAATACAAGTTCAAAATATTGGTAAGAAATATTACTCTAAATTATTTCCAATTTAAACTCAACATTTCTTACGTGGATGACTGTGTTTTATTATGAGTCTTTACTTCACGGCAATCTTGAATCATCAATTATTCTAAACCGGTGACGTGCCTTATTATACAGTTTTTAACAGAATGCGAAGTTTAGGTATTCCACTTTTGTAAATGCAGATATTTGTCCATCTTCGCTAGCCAAGGGTTACGATTGGCTCCTTTCCTCTTCACCCTTGGCAGATCAAGCTTGATTTCTGTAGTCTCAAATCCACATTTTTTATTGGTTGCAGTTAACTTTCGCTGCAGCCAATCAAATAGGTTACATTCAGATTTTAAATATATATCGTAACAATAAAACTTAAAATATGGTGTTTAGTGATTCTTCTATTTTGCAAAATTTCCATGATTTTATAATCTTTCTTTACTTTTGAAGGATTATTTCCTTGAAGTTAAATATATTAAGAATTGTTGTATTATTAGATGCAATAAATAATCTTTAATTATTACAATAAATCATACTGAAACTCTTACTTCAAACGGAGATAATTTGAAACTGATGTTTCACAAATTGTGGCTCAATCTGCCAAGATTGAAGAGGAGAGGAGCGGATCGTAACCCTTGGCTAGCGAAGATGATATTTGTCGGGCTTCCATTAACATATAAATATTTCAAAAGTGGTGGAGTCGATGATTAAAAAAGATACAACAAATAAAAATAAAATACTCCTATTCACCAATCAATTAAAAAAATGCTGTTATTGTTTCAGCATAAAAAATTATCTTTGGTCTTAGACGACAGTTATCTCCCTTTCGATACAACAACAGAAAAAAGAGCATGGTCAGTATAACTGGAACCGAAAGCATAATAGCATAATATAAACCTCTAAACCTACAAATGTGCTTATGAAAGTTTAACAATTCATACTAGCGATGTTATCATCTGTTTAAGCTAAGAGTTACACCAGGTGAATGGATAGAAACATGCTGTAATGAAATGAATGAGACAGTCGATTGACAAAATGTATACATCTATGGCCTTAATCAGAAATTCCTTTGAACATAAAATGAGTGGTTCAAAAAACACCATTCACATACATTTCACAACTTGTTCGATATGCACGAGTATGTAGTAACGTTTCTGACATTAACGACCGAAATCTTTGTCTTTTGTCTCACTGAAAAACTTCTGCATCAAGGGTTTAGATATCATAAATTGATAAAAAACATTCTCTAAATTTTATTATAGATACATTGACTTATCAAAAAAATTTGGTTCTACATGCAGGGTTCTTATACATCAGGGCATTTCACATCCAAACTTCTATGGCAATATCATTTACAAAGCGCATAAATTCAAAAATTGTCCTTCCAAACTTATTAATCCGTTGAACAAACTTATTCATAAAGGATATAAATACAGCATTGTTGTTAAATCTTTACTTCTGGTTTTTGTTGGCAAAAATATTGATCAACTCCTAAATGCTTTACACCATAACTAAATTTAAACAATTTTTCATATTGGCAGTATTTGGCATTGCACAATATCATGTTCTTCTTTCATAATTGATGATGTTGTTATACCAAAGTATTTCTATTAAAAATTCATACGTAAGAAGGCTTGATATCATAGTCAACGGAAATTATGTCCTTAGCTAGCTGTCAGTAACTGCGAGCATTTGTCTGGACAGTTCCTGCGTGTATTGTGTATTGTCTTCATGTTTTATGTACTTCATCGTAAGGGTACTCGTCTTGATAAGTTGGACTTTTTTCTAGTTTGATTTTTACTGTGAGTCTATTTGTGTATTTATTTTAAGCCATTCACCACACATAGGGGGAGGCTTTGGATCCAAGAAAACGAGTTGAACCCCACCGCAATTTTTGCGCCTGTCCCAAGTCAGGAATATGTTGGTCATTGGCTTGTCCTTGTCTTCTTATAAAATTTTAGTNAAGAAAACATTTCTCTTTCCTCCTTGGTATTCTTGTATGTAGTAACTGATAGAATCTAACACTATATGCATACGAAAACGTTTAATTCTTTTTAATGAAACTTTGAAGTAATCTAACTTGTTGCTTGATTTGACATTATGTAAACGAGTGTGATGGAAACACTATTAATTCTTGCAACATGTTGCAATCATGTAAATGTAAAATCAAATAAGTGTATTGTAAAATGGAGATTCGACGATGTTTTTATTTTATTTCATTTACAGTAATATTATTAGATAAGAAATTAAGAAGGGACCGATCCCCGGTGTTTGTTATTTTTGTCCGGTCCGAAATTGTGTGGGATGTACAAAACATAGAACCAATTTGTTTAAATATTTGGGTACAGGTATTTTGGCAGTTGACAGTCGTTAGCTGTTAGTTGTTAGTCATTAGTAGTGATAACGTACATGTATGATAATGCATAACATAGTAAATTTTCATTTTATTTATGACTAACAACTAACAACATACAACTAACAACTAACGACTAACAACTGTCAACTATTGTACTACTCTAACTCGACAAAAACAATTGTAATTTTCCAGATTTTGTGCCCTCTTGATTTAACATTTAATTAAATGATTTTGATAAAATGTCAAATAAAAAAATAAATGTCTATGCGAATACTTTCAACATTAATTAATAATATTTTCCTGTCAATTAAAGCATGATCCTTTTAACCACCATTAAAAAACATGTCAAAATAATCATTGTGATTGTATTTTTCATGAGAAAAAGCGGCCTCACTTTAGGCCACACCAAATTAATTAGTAGTTCTTTGGAAATCCCGCTCCTAAATTAGCAAAATCAAAATTTAAAAATAAAAATTATTTTCCCGCTCCTAATTTTCCAAAATAAAAATAAAAAAATAAAAATAAAAATCTCGCACGTTGAAATCAACAAAAAGTTTTCACGAATTTGATTCGGAAATTATAAAAATCGAATCTGTGTCATTTATGCGCTTGATATAAGGGAAAATGCATTGTAGTTAAGCGTTATTCTGATTCAGATGGCATGGCCGCAAGAAAATGATGTGGAAACGGAGTAAAACGGTCAACTGCCTTATATGAATAGTCGTGAGGCGTCAAACCTGTTATTCAAGCCGTCCTGTCTAATTATCTCCGCAAATACTTGAGTGGTATTTAAAATCTTGTAACGGCTTGGTTACGGTTTGACATTTCCATTGTTTTCAACATTCCTTGAATTTGCGTTTTGCACCTACATTGTATTACAATTTTTTGTGTATGCCTTGCGTAAATAAATATCAGTGTGTACAGATTAGTCCTAAACATAAGCCTTCGTTTGTTGTGCAAACTTTAATTTTGAACATTGATATACACAACAGACAAAAGTTGTTTTAGGACTAGTGGTGTGAGGTTCCTCCCCGGGGGTTCCTCACTGTGTTGAAGACCGTACGGTGACCCCTAGGCCTAGATGCTTTGTTTTGGGTCGTTTTAACNNNTGGATATGGGATGTTGTCTCCTTGACATTTACCCCATTTCCTTTCTTTTTCATAGTGTACAGAATTCAGTGTTAACTTTACAATCTGATGTAAAGATTATTACAGAGTTTTGAAACAATGAACAAACAAACAGCCAAATGTGGGAAAGCCTAGTAAGATGAACTTAACTGGTTAACTCTTCTTGTCTGTTCAATAAGTGAAACAGTATCAATGTGAATTTGGAATGAGTCGTATTCACTAGAACAAGCCATGAATCTGATGTTAGAAGTGCATACACATGATGACATCAGTCATGTCAGTATATACTACTGACAAAAAAAGCTTTTTAAATTTACCTAAATAATTTTACTTACTACATAAGACAAAACTTTCTTGCATGCATCTTAATCATTGTTGTTCTTTGTATGGAGGTTTATACATTTATGTTTTTAAAACATAAATAGTGGAATATTTCTAAGACATCATAAGAATTATCAAGGGAGACTTTGAGGGTTCTAGCACCTGTTTAAGATAATCACTGCCAGATATTGACCAACTCTGCAAGCTGAACATATGTGATTATCATTTTTGAATCTGCTTGTCTGTTTGTTTTGTTTTGTTTTGTTTTTTTGCAAAAGTTTCTAGTTAAGTATATCTTAAATGATTTCTAATGATTATTTACATGAAAATAAAATAACCCTTACTTTACACAATTCTTTGGTAGACTAGTTAGTGATCAATATGCATACTGAAAAGTGTAGTGCTGAACAAAATATATGTTACAGTACAAATTGGAATCCAGTAGGATCCGGAATCCTCCTAGTACAAATTGGAATTCTAATATCTACTGGGACAAATTAGAATTCCAATTTGTACTGGATTTAATCAAGTACAAATTAGAATTCCAATTTCTACTGGGAATAATTGGAATAATTGGAATTCCAATTTGTACTGGATTTAATCCAGTACAAAATGGAATTCCAATTTCTACTAGGAGAAATTGAGATATCCTGATTTGTACTAGGAGGATTCCAGATCCAGATCCAGAATCCTACTAGTATAAATCAGGATATCTCAATTTCTCAATTTCTCCTAGTAGAAATTGGAATTCCATTTTATACTGGGTTAAATCCAGTACAAATTGGAATTCCAATTTTTCCCAGTAGAAATTGGAATTCTAATTTGTACTTGATTAAATCCAGTACAAATTGGAATTCTAATTTGTCCCAGTAGAAATTAGAATTCCAATTTGTACTAGGAGGATTCCGGATCCTACTGGATTCCAATTTGTACTGTAACATATACATGTAGTTGTGGCTATAGATATCATGAAACAGAAGGTCAGAATGTGAAATAGTTGTTGTTGATTTATCACAAATGCCCTTTTAAGTCTGGAGAGTGAATGTAAGCTGTTATGCAGGTTCAAATGCGCATATTTGAAACATTATTGAAACACCGGACAAGAAAAAATAGAAAAAAATATTTCGCTCGCTCTTAAATTCAAGAATATTTGAGGCGAAAAATTTAAAATTAAAAAAAAAATTTCGCTCGCTCTCTCCATTTTTTTTTGCCAAAATCTCGAAGAACTACTAATTAATTTGGTGTGGCCTTAAAAACAAAATCTTTAGAAGGGGGTAATAACAGAATTACCGAACAGTATTGTCAAAAGCCATATTCCATGAGAAAAATTGTCAACCACAATTGTCCTGACTTTCCACAGGCTTTTCAAAAGAAATTGCGGATTAAACTTTTTTAAGCGTTGATTAATAAGACAGTCAAGGAGAAAACTATGTCTATTGCGAGATTCAAAATGAAGGGATATGTAGTAAATGCAAGTACGGCAGTAGAGTACCGAAGGAACAATGGAAGAGATGATCACAAAAGTCAAAGTCCAAAGACATGGCTAAAACGGCAACAGAGAAAAGTAAAGACAAAAAAGCCCATGAGAGAGCCACAATGCACGGAAACAAAAAGACGACATTAAGAACTGAGGCACACATAATGTGAACTCCCATGAAAACTGGATGTGACATCAGGTAGGGTAAATGAACAAATAAAGGGATATGGAGTAAATGTATATGAGACAAAATCCCTATAAATAAATTGTAAGATCAAGCAAATGGAGGAATGCTTTCATTGTTGTTCTTCATCTTAAAGTCACCACAAGGCCTTCAACAGAGAGCAAACGCTCTTACCTCATAGTAAATTCAAGGTTAAGCATGTTCTACTCCACTAGCGACACCCGTCATACTATCAGTGAGGCATATATGGGTTGAAAGATCTGTTGGTAGCTCATTGGTTTATGTCATTTTCTAATCCTTAGACACAACCAGTTAAAATCAGTGGTACGTAGTTCTTCTCTAACCTCAAACAGTACTAAAGTAAAAATTTGAAAAACGTATGTACATACTGTATCTAGTTTTCAAACATTAACAGGGACAAATCAGCAACACAACAATTTTTACGAAGACAAAACTAAAAATTAACAATGTGATATAAATGAAAACACAAAAATTATACCACTAACAGCGAGAACTCCCATTAAAACCGAGAGGGACATCAGGTGCTCCGGAAGAGTAAGCATGTCCTTGCAAATGATACACAGTCACCGTTAATACATAGAAAATATGTACTTGGTAAAACTAAGCAATTTAAAAAACGCTTTTACTGTAAGTTGTTCTTCAGACTGAAGTCACCATGCGGCCTTCAATAATGAATAATACTCATACCTCATATCAATCCCCTAGCACAGGTTTGAGCTGAATTTATTGCTAGATGTCGAGCATGTAAAATTTGTGCTAGCTCTACTGTGACACATGCTTGCACTCCGTAAACAGGAGGTGTAAGAATATTACTGTCCTTGTTAGGGAAATCGATAATTTTGCATTAAAGGCATCAGTTTTGTCGTTAATTTTAGTATTTAGATGACCATTTTCGTCAAGATCAAAACTTAGATGTAAGTAAAAAAAAAGTGCAGATCTTGTGATTCCTGTTGTATCGTTCATTTGTAGTTCTGTAGGGTATATTGATGGGATCGATTTAGAAAGAAATGCCTTATTAATGGAAAGAACATCATCAATGATTCTATAAGTGAGATTGAAAGATCTAACAATTTTTATTTTATGATCTTTTACGATTCCCTGGGTGGAATATAAAAGCGAGAAGAGGAGCACAATTTATGTCCATGCTGTTGATAAAAAGTACCCCAAATATGACAGATATGTTATCTATAAGATAATCAAGCATATTGCATAGAAGCATACTTTCCATTCTAAACTAGCTTTTGAATAAAATGTGGATTTGTTCCAGGATTAAATTATTAGAAACTTGGTTATGAATCGGCAAAGGATTTTTTATTGACACCTATGATTCGTGATTTTAGTTTATCATGAGGAAGCGTGGCATAGAGTATGAAAAATTCAAATAATTTGAGAGAATGTATTTGAGAAAAATCATTTCTCGCAAGATGAAATTTTCACATTACAAAGAATTTGATAAGCAGTTTCTTCCTGTAATTAAGGAGCAATTTTATGGTCAGTCGTTTCACAATTAGAAATCGGTCGAGACATAAAATTTTGCGATTTTTTTTGTACATACAGCCATTTTGTATGAAATACACAGGGAAATTTGAAAATAAAAAAAAAGCTCACTTTTTTCCCTTATGCTGTAGATCATTAACAAGTCGTACAAGTCGTATTATGTTTATTTTCTTCTTACTGATGGTTCATTACTTATGGAAACCGCTACAAACGCATTAAAGACAAGAGTAATGGCTGCCAATAGCTCAATCAGCGTTTTTTAAATTTACTTGAGGTACGATATATAAAATGTTGAACTTTAAGAAAAAAAAATACCCTTTGATACCACAAAGTAAGTTCCCCAAAGTAGAAAGTATACATTTTCTTTGTCGAAAAGTAATGACATAACACGTATCAGTATGATATTCCGGGAAACATTGGCATCGATTGAGCTACCTATAATTTTCCCTGAAACTCTGGATATGCCATAATCAAGTTTAGAGTATAGATGGAAAACCTTAACCAATAATTGAGTACCTCTACAGCTAACTCCAGGATTTATTGTTCGTACAACTTGTTTGCTTTGCAAGAAAGAAAATCCAGCGCGAAAATAACCATGAAAAATAAGTAGGACAATAAAAGTTAACTAATTTTTCTATTTGTCATCGGATTTTCTACACGAAGTAACACACAGAAAAACACAAAAAGTAAATCAAGTAAATTTGAATGCTGCGAATGTCATTTCAGGAAATATATATCTCTTTATTGAGAAAATACCAAAAACTACCATGACCTTTACATTCTAAATTTAAATCATTCGCATGGGATTCTCGGAACTTTTCATTCAGTCGGCGATGAGATACCCATGTATCGAATGTAGTCTCCTGCACTAACGCGCCTTTTTTATTTATCGCCGACTGAATGAAAAAGTCCGAGAATCCCGCGTGAATGATTTAAATTTAGAATGTGAAGGTCATGGTAGTTTCACATTCAGTGCCATGAACTATCCTAAATGTCAAATACGAGTAAACGAATCGAGATATAGGAATGAAGTGGGGCTTTCCTACGATATAAAATGAGTTTTCTGTTTAGAAAATCATTCAGGAAGAGAATGTAAAAGGCAGAATTATAAGGTTTGGGTTATTTTATTGAGAAAATTGAAAACGAAGCGAGCGGGGTATCAGGAATAGGATTTCCCTTGTGTTTTTTTCTCCGAGATTCATATTTGATAGTAAACATTTTTTTTTCTAGACCGGGAGCAAGTCCCTGTGAGGAAACTGAACTTTTAGTTACCTGCAGCAAATGGTATTTTCTTTTAT
>MJUU01029504.1:0-12724 GCA_002080025.1 Modiolus philippinarum | reverse complement strand
ACGTGGTCATTGCTGCTTACACAACCGCCCAAGCAAGACTGAAGTTGTCCAGTTATTTAGAGAAGTTGAATACCCGTGCCCTATATGCCGACACCGATTCCATCGTTTATACATCTCAACCTGGGGAATGGAGACCCGAATTGGGGGATTACCTAGGGGACCTTACGAACGAAGTACCAAACAACAAAATTACGGAGTTCGTGACTGGAGGACCAAAAAACTATGCCTACAAATTGGAAAGACCTGACAAGGACAGAAATATGACCATATGTAAAATACGAGGAATCACACTCAACTACAGAAACTCTTTAATGATCAACTTCGATACGATAAAACATATGATCACTAACAATAGAGACGACGTGAAGACCGTAACAGATGATTTCAAAATAAAGAGGGACCAAAAAAGGTTACTGACCGTACATCAAGACAAAGACTATAGGATCGTGTTCGATAAAAGGGTCGCCATGGATGATTTAAGCACAAGACCTTATGGCTTTTAAATTGTACAGGCAGCATGTGGATGGCTCTCCGACCCATGGCTGTTTTATGACGGAGAAAATAAAATATGTATACTTGTAATTAGTTGATTATTTAATTAGTAACAGGAAGGAAACGAAAAAAAATAACAACGGAGAAGTACATATACAGAAACAAAAGGAAGTTTGAGTTACGGTTGGGGAAGACCAGAACAAACCAAGGCAGAGCGGTACAGGGAAATAAATCGCTAGAAAACAACACAAGGGTTTGGGGTAAATTTTAGGGCACAAAAAAGGGAGACAACTCAAATAATAGAAAAGCATGGAAAAACAGGAAATACATTCAAAGAGCTTCCGGAGTAAAACAACACAAAAATGAAAATAATGAGTAAATTAAACATAAAGACTTGGGTTAGGGTTAGGTTTTAGGTATAATTAGATGGGTTAGTTACAGTCACGCAGGGGTACGTTACGAATTATAAGTTTAATAGATGACAATATATTCCAACGTCTCAACACTTTCACACCGCTACACTACCTTTGCGGTGCTCTACGTTCAAAACGCTGGAAGACAGGGCTAAAGATATTATACAAAATGAGAGGGATACCTGGGAAGAGGTAGGGTTTTAAACATAAAACCCAACTACAAATATATCTAAGGGACGGGTTAAAATATTCATATCACTATACAAGTAAACGGGGTTACAGTTATTACAAACAGAACTAGCTCTGAAAAGAACTGATAATTGATTAATCAAGGCGGTGAATAATTTCGGAGGGAAGTTTGGATGGAACTTTAACATTGGCCTTATGGGCCCAAAGTGACGTGATACACTACTTCTATCTCTTTCCACTTTTCGTTCTCCATTGCCTAAGTATCTCCACAAGCTACAATCACGCTTTGTTTAGCACAATGGAAAAGTCTTCTATAGTATTTATATATTATTGATTATTGCACAATACCTCATCTTTATTTATTAACTTCTTGTTTTAAATTTAAACATTACTGTTCTGATTCTTTTTATCATATCTATATTTATAAATCTGGCTAAGCGATATTGCAATACCAATCCCATCATCATCTACAAACCTGTTCCCAGTACCACCTATAGTAAATGTTTATAATACTTTTCAACTTCCACAAGGAAACAGAAAAATTAAACCCCGCCCCGTTTTATCAGGACGAAACTGGACGCCATTTTGATTTTCGAGAATCTGAAATTTCTATTGGTCAATAGTCTTCTGTGCATGCGTTCTCCTTACTGCGCAAGCGTACTCCTCACTTCCCCCGCAAGAACTATCTATATAGCTAGGCTATTCCATAGCCTAGCTAACTATCTATATAGCTAGGCTATTCCATAGCCTAGCTAATAAACTGCTAAAATTAACCACATATTCATCCGTGGTTTACGTAAGTAATACTACACAGCCACAATAAATCATTAAACTAAATTCACAAACAATACTATCAACATTTTGTGCCACTACATTTGCTGCACGAGTTCAGTCAGCTGGGAAAACCATATGAATTATTTGTTAATTTGTTGTATTTGTATCAGTGTACAATACTTGTATGACACGTACTTGCGTCGTACAACAAAAAGGGTATCTTTTTCTGGTCGGAATTCCAGGTTTATTTACTGGTCTGTTTTGCGTTGTATAATTACGCGGTAGCTGGTCTCCACTTGTTGAAGTGTTATGTGCTTTCTGTGTATCATGATCGCTGGTTTTGTCTCCTGTCTGGCTGCACAAATCAGATTTAGCATCAACTGAAAAAAATTCCATCAAAACCACTTGATATAGTGCCGAAAGGCTGTAAAAGACATGGCCACTGCAGGTTCTGTTGATATGTGCTTAGTTAAACACTTTATTCCAGAAATAACAATTGGAATTGAAAATATAAATGCAAGTGTTTAACTAAGTACATATCAACAGAACCTGAACCATGTCTTTACAAGATGAATTGGTAAGTTACACTGGTATCAATAAGGTACAGTAACATACTTCACAATTCATAGCCTGATTAAACCAATCCGTACAGCATTTCGGCACTATATCAAGTCGTTTGATGGAATTTTTTTCAGTTGATGCTAAATCTGATTTGTGCAGCCATACAGGAGACAAAACTAGCGATCATGATACACAGAAAGCACATAACACTTCAACAAGTGGAGACCAGCTACCGCGTAATTATACAACGCAAAACAGACCAGTAAATAAACCTGGAATTCCGACCAGAAAAAGATACCCTTTTTGTTGTACGACGCAAGTACGTGTCATACAAGTATTGTACACTGATACAAATACAACAAATTAACAAATAATTCATATGGTTTTCCCAGCTGACTGAACTCGTGCAGCAAATGTAGTGGCACAAAATGTTGATAGTATTGTTTGTGAATTTAGTTTAATGATTTATTGTGGCTGTGTAGTATTACTTACGTAAACCACGGATGAATATGTGGTTAATTTTAGCAGTTTATTAGCTAGGCTATGGAATAGCCTAGTTAGCTAGGCTATGGAATAGCCTAGCTATATAGATAGTTCTTGCGGGGGAAGTGATGAGTACGCTTGCGCAGTAAGGAGAACGCATGCGCAGAAGACTATTGACCAATAGAAATTTCAGATTCTCGAAAATCAAAATGGCGTCCAGTTTCGTCCTGATAAAACGGGGCGGGGTTTAATTTTTCTGTTTCCTTGTGGAAGTTGAAAAGTATTATAAACATTTACTATAGGTGGTACTGGGAACAGGTTTGTAGATAATGATGGGATTGGTATTGCAATATCGCTTAGCCAGATTTATAAATATAGATATGATAAAAAGAATAAGAACAGTAATATTTAAATTTAAAACCAGAAGTTAATAAATAAAGATGAGGTATTGTGCAATAATCAATAATATATAAATTTCCATTGTGTTAAACAAAGCGTGATTGTAGCTTGTGGAGATACTTAGGCAATGGAGAACGAAAGGTGGAAAGAGATAGAATTGCGTTTTTTTCGAAAGAATAAAGAGCTACCGGTGTTTATTTGTGTGTGCTGTAAAAGGTTTATTATTGTATAAATCCCATTCAATTAAGCAAATACTAACTAGGTGTATATTTATTTGTTGTCAACATGTTGTGGTCATAGCATGCTGCGCTAGAAAAACCCCTCAGTTACATTGGTTGTAAGGATTGCCTGTGAAACCTGAAACCATAGTTGAAGTATCAAATGCTGAGAATTAAGATCTCACCATATCATAAAGGTCAAACCATGTTATAAAGGTCTTATCATGTAAGAAAGGTCTTACCATGCCATTAAGGTCTTACTGTTTGATAAAGGTCTTACCAAGTGATAAATGTCTCACAATAATATAAAGTTCTTATCATGATATAAAGGTCTTCCTATGTCATAAAGGTGTAACGATGTCATAAAGGTCTTACCGTGTCAAAAAAGTCGAACCATGCCATAAAGGTCTTACCATGTCATAAAGTTGTCACGATGTCATAAAGGTCTTACCATGTCAAAAGTCTTACCATGTCATAAAAGTCTTACAATGTGATAAAGGTCTCGCCATGACATAAAGGTCTAACCATGTCATAAAGGTCAAACCATGTCATAAACGTCTTATCATGTCATAAAAGTTTAAGGGCATACGATACAGTATAGATCCCATATTGATTTTTCCACGAAAATTCGATATCGTGTAAATTTTGATATGAGGATTCCAAAATTGAAAAGAAAAACATATCTTCATGACTTACTTTTTGAGATATTTAACGTTGAAATTGATAATTTTGGGGTAAAACCCAATAATTTGCGTTTTTCATGGAAATTTTTAAATGGTTGCAATTTTCAAAGTACTTGGGCTATTTTAAATCTGTTTTTTGATATGCGTTGCTCATTTAAACGACTTTAAATAGGATTATGATAAAGCATATTAACAACTCACGATATATCCCTTATTTGGTGTTTTTGTATACGTAATGCTGGATAATAGCTATCACAACAACTCCGGATATATCCCTTATTTGGTGTTTTTGTATACGTAATGCTGGATAATAGCTATCACAGCAACTCACGATATATCCCATATTTGGTGATGCTGGATAATAGCTATCACAACAACTCCCGATATATCCCTTATTTGGTGTTTTTGTATACGTAATGCTGGATAATAGCTATCACAACAACTCACGATATATCCCTTATTTGGTGTTTTTGTATACGTAATGTTGGATAATAGCTATCACAACAACTCCCGATATATCCCTTATTTGGTGTTTTTGTATACGTAATGCTGGATAATAGCTATCACAACAACTCACGATATATCCCATATTTGGTGTTTTTGTATACGTAATGCTGGATAATAGCTATCACAACAACTCACGATATATCCCTTATTTGGTGTTTTTGTATACGTAATGCTAGATAATAGCTATCACAACAACTCACGATATATCCCATATTTGGCGTTTTTGTATACGTAATGCTGGATAATAGCTATATTCATGGATTGAAATCGAGATATAAAAAAAATTGACTATTGATTTTTCCTTCATAATTTGGCAATAGGTTAACTCGGTGACATTCTTCTGTAAGTCAAGGAGAAAATAGGGGGTCCGTGTGCTAGTTTTTAAGATATTTGAGAAAAACTGTAAAAAATTACCACAAAAAATATTTTGGCGGTCAATGACGTTGCTTTGTATTTCTCTCGGTATAACGTCCGTCATTTTTTGCATTAGTTCGTCAGGTGAAAGAGTATCGCAAGTTAGTGTCACCAATATTTGTTTATTATTGGTTTCCGCACGTTACAATTTTTTGTCAATTCCAGTAATGGTCTAAATGTATATTTCAAAGTGTGGTCTATATTTGTGTGACCAATACATACCACGATGTTATGTCCGTTTATGTAAATTCAGTTGAGTGTCTAAATAATATGCAAGTACCAGTTAATGGTAGAATGCTGTTTGCTGAGGATGACGAGTTCCTAGTGAATGGTGTCGATTTTGTCCCCTAAGCATGCCGGAGTTTCTCTAGTTCCATTATTTAGTGTTTTATTCAAATCTTACTGCACGGAAAATTAGGACAATGAAGCTATAACATGAATTACCGTAATTAAATGACCAAATCAAGAAAATGAAAACAACATACATTTTATCCTAGAAGGTACAGAAGATAGACCGGGCATTTTACTAATTATTTAACCAGTTAAATGTCTCGTAAATCAAACTAATCCTGAAGTATTTACTTTGTATAGTTGTGACTTCTAAAATCGCTACACCTTCACAACACGACGTCTATAGTTGTGCGACTTGTTCAAATACACAGCTCATCATTGACGTTGCATTAGTACATTTCAACGTTTTACGGAACCCTCCACCATATCATGACATTTATTTGGACGTAAAATTTATGACTTTTTTGTGCATACAATAATAAAGCGTTGTTAAAATTTTACATTGTATAGTAATCTAACAGATGTGTTGTGGGTAAGATCCTGGACATAATGAATAAACTGGTATGTGTTACGTTTCAAACTAATACTGTCTTTTTCCCGCGAATTCGGGCGACGTCACGAAATTCGGGAAAAAGTTACCATTCCGCATAACAACGTTATTATCTCCCCTGTAACTGTATCGTATGCCCTTAACCAATAGACTGACGAGTCTGTCTCAAATCCGTGTAATCTTACGGATATAGAGACAGATAAAGACAGCCGTCCGAAATACAATTGTGACTTTTGATTTCATTGGTTCGCATACAAAACTCTTTCTGATTGGCCGTTTAGAATTTAAAAATAACTAATGGAGGAAACCCCTTCATTACTTCCGGTCGTATCCAAGGTAAACAACTAAAATCGTAGGAATAGAAACGCCGTACCGAGAGTTAAAAAGAAGCAACTAGGATAAAATTATTTTCAAATAAATCAGTTTATTTAAATCTTAACACTACATTTGCGTTTTATTTGAATTTGACTGTCTTGTTTGTTTTGACATTGTGACGTCATACAGTGGAATTTCCACTTTTCGGTCCCTTGAGAGTAACCAGGTCTGGTCGACCCTGGTTTTCCGAGTATACTCGAAAACTAGACTGACTAGTGCTGCCCCCTGGCTCACTACGCTTCGCTCTGTTACGCTCAAGGGACAGATGAAGACAAATCGAAAAAGTGGAAATTCCACTGTATGACGTCACAATGTCAAAAACAAACAAGACAACTAATTTCAAATAAAACAGAAAAATAGTAACCCGATTTAAATAAACTTATTTGTTACAAAGTATTTTAATCTAATTTGTTTCTTTTTTAACTTTCTGTAAGGCCTTTCAGTTGCGACGATGCAAGTTGTTTACCTTGGATACGACCGGAAGTAATGAAGGGTTTTCCTCCAGAAGTTATTTTTAAATATAGAACAACCAATCAAAAAGTGTTTTGCATGCAAGCCAATCAAATCAAAAGATACAATTGTTTTTCGGTCGGTTGTCTATATCTGTCTCTATATCCGTTAGATTCGACGGATTTGAGACAGGCTCGTCAGTCTAACTCGAAAACCCAAGGAAACAATCCCATCATGCAATACCCGAGTAGAACTCTCCTGTCTAAAGGGTGAAATCTTATCGTTTTAAGTATTTTTGGCGGGCTATTTCAAAAAAAGAACATTTTTTTAAAAACTAATTTAATTCAATTTTACAACATTTATGTATCTTCATAAATTATGATATGAAAGTAATACGTTTGATTTAAGATTTATTCGTCTGTTGGGTTTTTGAATATTGTCATTTGATATTTTTTTTTTTGATTTTTTTTTGTATTATTTTAATTTATTTTGTTTGTTGAAGTATTATTTGTTTTACCTGTGCCTTATTTAAAGTGTAATCCTATTAAATTCTGTGAAATTACATAAAAAAGTTACAGTAAACTAATAATTATTTGTTTCACTTTGTAAATTAATATTATAATTATCTAATCAATATTTAATCTGATTGCATTAATTTCTAAAATAATGGTATCCTTGTTTTGAAAAATTAATAATTAAATTTTAAAAAGTATGGACAAGTAAAGCTGTACCCTGGAACTACCGTGACTTCGATTTTCTTATGATACTATTCAAACAATTCGGTTGTTAAATAACATAAAGAATTTTTGGATGATTGATAAAATTCGTGTGTATTTTTAAATCACAATTTTTTCCTTCGTTTAAAACAACAAAGAGTTTTGTGTAAAAAAAAACATAGGTTTAGCGTAATTTTATCATGATTGTATTTCTTCAATTATTATTATAGTCTGATGCAAACTTTGTAGAACCAGACACGAATCTGATAGAACAAATCTCTTTTATTTAGTTTGTAATCATTTTATTAAAAACAAAACTTAAATAGTGAAAAAATGAGTTTGAAAATGTTACAAAATATCATTTTCGCTAACTTCCGGTCATTTTTGTCGATCCAGAAGGGTTATGAGATGTGTCAACTTTCAGCTTCAATATCTCCGAAATTGCACGGTAGAATTTCATTTTGCTCGGTAAATATTTGTATTAATGCTTTAAAAGCTTAATTATAAAATTTCAGGTGTGACCGTCAACCCAATTAAGTTACAGGTGTAAAAAATCAGCGACAGGTGAACTTCCTTGATTTTTCGAGGAAACTTGTGACGTCATACTCGGAAAATCGAGTAAACAAAGATGGACGACCCTTCCTCGGAAAACCAGGGTCGCCCAGACCTGGTAACAGAGCAAAGCGTAGTGAGCCAGGGGGCAGCACTAGTCGGTCTACCTAACCAAGTGATGTCAGGAATTGCGCGGGATACGACGTCCCATTTCTTTGTACATCTATTGTAACGTCAACGGCAACGTAGCCGTAGCTATATCGATAGCATTTTAAGTAAACGTTTCAACAGAGCAGCTGTGTTTGTATTAATTCCTGCCACCGTCGCGGTCCTTACATTTGGTGCCGTTTGACAAATGGGTAGTTTAGCAAATGTTCGACCTTGCTATAGAAATGCAGCGATTACTATATTGGTGAAATTAGAAGACAATGAGAAGTCGACGACAGAAATACAACAGATGGACATGTATGATGAACTTGTCGCAGTCCGATGGCTTCATGACAGAATTCTAGAAGTAGACAACAAGATCGTGTTCGAGCTTGATTTGGAAGAGATTGAAGAAGACATCATTAGTGCTACAGACTTTACATAAGATGTAGGTACTAGGCTAAGGCGTTTGTGCACGAAATACCATTTTACTTATGAGTCACTCTTAACCACAGATCAGCCTACCGATTTCGAAACCATTGTGTCTTCTTACATTGTTGATCAAAAGGCCTTGAATACGGATTTATCGGATCGTTTATTCTCAGAAGATAGTCGTTCAGATGAAGCAGCAGTAAGTGAAACTGTAACTGCTATGAAGAAAACCTGTCGACACAAAATTAAAACAAGCACAACCTGGACCGTTAATCGCAGAAAACGCTGAAAATCTAAAATAAACAGAGGGACCCGAAGACTCATACTACTGAGGCATACAGAAGTTGAAAGACAGAAAACAAAGGGGGGTTACAAACTACATATATATCTTGTGAATGTTCAGGAATAAACAATAATCAATAATCAATCTGCGAAATTCTCCAGATAATTAAAATAAGTATTTTATATATTGACTGCAATATGCTTATTGTTTATTATATAAGTTTTTATTTATTGTATATTTGTATATATGTATTTTTAATTGCTCTCTGTACCTATGTTTATCTATGGTTTTTAGAGAATAAAGAATCTTGAATCTTGAATCTTGGAATAATCGCCCGTATTTTGGGTCATCGTATACTTTATTCTTTTGAACAATGCTACGCAGATTTCCTGTAAGTGTCACACGGAGGATAAACAATCATACGGACTGCTTTTCCTCCGATAAACCAAGAAACGCTTAACGGACATTGATGAAGACATCGACTCAAACATAGACAGCTAGTAACGCTTTAATTGTGATGTTCAGATACGCTTAGTATTTCTAGTACTTATCGTCATTTCTATTTTGTGTGTCGGAACATTCTTCGTATTTGTGTATTTCTCCTACTTTTGAGGCCTCGAGTATGTCGGGAATAGACCAAATCCGAGTTCTGGTATTCAGATTCACCAGTTGTTGTTTGTCCGCCCTACATATGTATACGTCACAAACGTGTCCGCCCCATGTGACCAAATTCATGACGTTTAAGGCTCTATGACGTGACTTTTCTATACTGTGACGTATTGAAAAGTAGTCTTGTAAATCGTGATACCATAAGTCGGATATGGTCTATTGCGCGGTAAACGACGTCCTCTTTCTTTGTACATCTATAGACGAGTTTCCAATTGGTGAATTTTCCCGGAAAATTTTGACTTTACAATATAGATTTTTGGACGTCACAATGTTGCGTGACGCATATTTACTCCGATTGACCCCAGGTCAATCGGGGTAATTCATTCATAAAACGAAATTGGAAACTCGTCTATTGTAACGTCAACGGCAACGTCGCCATAGCTACATCGGTAGCATTCGAAGTAAACGTTTCAACAGAGCAGCTGTGTTTATCATTCATTCCTGCCACGGTCCTTACAGTCTAACCATGTCATAAAGGTCTCACCATGACAAATAAGGTTTCGCCATGTCAAAAAGGTATTACAGTGTGATAAAGGTCTTACCATGTGGTAAAGGTCTAACCGTGTAATAAAGATCGCACTATGCTATAAAGATGTTACTGTGTGATAAAGGTTTATAAATTTCTTACCATGGCATAAAGGTCTTACAATGTGATAAAGGTCTAATCATGTTCTAAAGGTCTTACCATGCAATAAAGTAAAGGTCTTACCATGTGATAAAAAGGGTCTGACCGTATTATAAAGGTTTTACCACGTCATGAAGATCTTACAATGTGATAATGGTCTTACCATAAAAGTAAGATCTTAGTACGTCATAATGGTCTTACCATAATTTTAAGGCTTCGCCATGTGATAAAGGTCTTACCATATAAGAAAGATCCCAGTACGTCATAAAGGTCTTACTATGATTTTGAGGTTTCACAACGTCACTGGTATTAAACTGATGATAGTAACGGACGTTACTATCATCCCAAGATGGTGGAACAGAAGAGCTCTTATTTTATATTTATGGTCATATTTCTTTTCAATGACTATATATTCAAAAGTTAACTATAAAAGATTGTAGTATTATTTTAAAACTTCATATCGATATTAGATATGACTGTATACATCATATATATAAAAGGCAAATTGATGTCAAGAAAAACAGTGATGATGATAGTAACGGAAATCAAAGATGATATTAATGGTGTTGCAAGATAATTTAGGGATGATAGTAACGATCCTTTTCAAAATGTGTATGTTGGACCTCAAATGAACGCTTAGTTGAGAATTCGCTTACAACGGGTTTGCCCCGATGACTCAAAAGACCAATGTTGGAACCAGGAACTTGTGATCCAACAAAATGCACCATTTCCAGATTTTTCACGCACTTTCACATTATTTATCATGATATTTTCAGAGAATTACTTTTCTAGAGGATTTATCCATGTCTGTTAAGGCAAATTTGGCCAAAGAATTTTGAATCTAGCAGTAGTTGATATCCCAGAAAATCGTAGCTTTTCGAAAACATTTTTTCGAAAAGCTACGATTTTCTGGGATATCAACTACTATCCAGGAGCATATAACAAAAATCATGTTTTCTATTTTTGTTTCTACAACGGTCAAAACTACCACTTTAAAAGTAAAAAAGTAGAATATAACAAGAAACGTACTGACAAGTTTTGTTAAAACAGTCAAGTATAAAGTAGGCTTTACTTACATTTTTTACGTCGCTTGCGGTTTAAGCATCTCATAAGTAAAACAAAAATCTTATAGGTTAAAGTAAATTAGGACCTGGTACATAACACGAGTTATACATAACACTGACGTGTATCTCTGGTTCTATACTTTTGATTCCTATATGTTTCTAGTAAGTCTGACAGGTCGTGACCAGTTACTCTCTCTATAACGAATATATTGCTAAAAGGATAATATAAATATACGATTTCCCCTTGAATATCAAGTATTTCGTAAAAACCATACACCTTTGTTTTTATTTTTTTAGATTGGTCAAATCATATGCAAGCATTTTTTTTACCTGATTTTTATTATAAAAGTCAAACATTATTACTTACCACAACGGTTATGCACCCTCCTACCTGAAATACACTCATGGTTTTTTTATCTAATAAATATTCGGGTTATAAAAAATGACAACGATTCCCGTATATTTTTCAGAAAAGTCTAATACGAACAATTTTAGAACAATACAAGGAGCAAAAAATATGCCGAGTGATTATTTCCGTTTACTCATCGTGGGGCCAAGTGGGTCTGGTAAAACAAATTTGCTAATGCACCTTTTATTTAAACCCTTATTGTATTACGACAAAATTATTCTTTACGCAAAGAACTTAGAACAACATTACTATAAGGAACTAATTCGAAGATTCGAGGAAATAGCGGAAAAACTAGGTGTGTCTCTGGAAGATTTATTACAACTATCTAATGATAAAGTTGAAGACATCGACCGCGAGGACGAAGTATCTCACGAAGTATCTGACGGCAGTGCCGGTGATAAACAAAAAATCGTAATTTTTGACGACTATATTTGTTCACAACAAGATCAATCTTCTATTGTGAAATACTGTATAGGCGGAAGGCACAAGAAAATGAGCGTAATTTATTTGAGTCAGTCCTATTTTCGGATACCCAAAGACTGTCGTCTGAATTGTAATTTCTACGTAGTGTATAATTTTCCGAGTAAAAAGGAGAGAGAACTTATATCTTCAGAACTTCAGGTCTCAAAAAATACGCTTGTTTGAACTACTAAAAATAAATATTCTTTTCTGTATCTTAACTTACCAGATAAGAAAATATTTCATTGTTTTGATCGGGAAATACAATCTTAACTTGTTAATCTCCTTTTTGTACCCCTAATTACACCTCAGTGAGAATTTCGCAATGTATTAACGAAAATCGATACGACGTCAAGCTGTTGCCAAGTTATCGAGTAAATTTCCATTCATAATTACAACGTACATCGTTATCTAAACAACGACATACATTTTTTGTAATTGTGTTTACCATTAAGCGGTATAATTTGTTTTTAGACAATTCCATAAACTAATTTTTTTACGGTATGTTATTTCAGGCACCAGAAAAAATAATAATAATGGATAGTTATAATACGAATAGTGATTTTATA
>MJUU01029500.1:0-88224 GCA_002080025.1 Modiolus philippinarum | reverse complement strand
CCCCCCCCCCCCCCTTTCAAGTTAAATGGTCGGTCCCTAAGTGGTTATAAATATGTCTAAGTTACAAAAACTCAATACCGAAGTCACTGTTTATGTAGGTTTTGCATATACAGTGACTTCGGTATTTAGTTTTTGTAACTTAGACATATTTAGACGATCAAAATAATCCAATGTTGTAGGTTTCATTTACAAGTTTGTTACCAAACCTTGATGCTATGTAATGTAAGATAACTTATATTCCCCAATTGTTGCTATTTTTAAGGGGTGCAGACCAACCGTCATCGTAATATGCTTAAGTTTGGCTCCAAAAGGCCAAGTACTCTCAAATGAAATGTGTTTATGCTTTGTATGATTACCATAGTATCTAAGATCATCTAATGTTAAATTAATTTCACCGCTGGTGGCAATCTTGAATGACATGTCGAATTGTCGGACAAAGGGACCAACTAAGAACATTTTAATCTAAGTATGCTTATAATTGGCTATGTAGTTTCAGAGAGATTTTTTAATATTTTTTCCGAAAAGTCCCTTGTAAAACAAAGCTCAAATGTGTCAAATTACACTTAATCCCTGAATTATTTGTCATTTCTACAGCTATTTACTTTTAAAATATAAAGATGATGATAGGATAAAGAAATAACTAGAGGCTCTTGAGAGCCGGTAGCTCACCTGGTCCGTGGCTTGCGTAGACGGTACAAATAACCTCAATGATGAAGGTCCTCATTTTTCGAGTATGATAATAGACCTTGAGCAATAGGTGATATTTGTATACATTTCCCTTAGGGTTCTACTTTTACGACCGTCTTGGATCTTTTGAGGAAATCCTGGACACATTTTTCAAAGTTGGCAATCAAGCGACCAGTATGACCAAGTTTGGTTCCGATAGGAAAAGTTGTTTCGGAGAAGATCTTTGAATGTGTTTCCCATAGGGTCCAATGTTCAACTTAGTTCCCCGCTGGTGGCCTCCTGTTGAAAGATGACTTATTTCTGAACTTAATTCAATAAAGAACATTTGCATGTACCTTTTGACCTTGACCTCACAGTGCAAATCAAATGCCTACCCTATGGTACAAATTTGACTTGTTGTAAACACCAATTTCAAACATACTCTAAAATGCATGGTAGCAACTTTCTTGGTATTATGACTGTATTTAAGCACATCGAGAGTAACAGTGATTCAGAGAAATACAGCTCAAACTATCTATGGTACATTAAATCCTTGACTTGTGTCTGCAATAACATGTTTACATTGAAATTCCATGTTTCCAAATAAATGACCACTCCAGATTTTACACAATGCCTTAAATTGGCCAGGAATCCAAAATGGCCAGGAGTCAGTTTTGAATGATGTAATAAAGCATTTAGTTAGGTGGATATCTGATTTACTGACAGTTATCCTCTTGTAGATGTACTAGGAGTGCATATTTTGTACTATGTCAGAAGTGCAACAAGTTAAACTGACCCCCATGGACTGATAAATACTCATCTAGAGAGTCTTAAAACTTATGAAATGAACTCTTCACCATATTAAAATTAAAAATAAGGCTTTTCTTTATTTAAACCTGGCACCATCTTATATTTTCACTGCATATGTTTAGAAATAATTGTATTTTCAACTGCAGGGGGGGCCACAATTTATGACCATATTTTGCAAAGTTTGGGCTTCAGATTTCAAAATTTAAAATTGAATTTGGTATATAAATGCATTTTCCTTATTAAAATGAGAAAAGGTGGCTTGTTATCAACATTTAAGCCTACATATACCTAAACTTTTCAACCTGAAGGAAAAATTTTGATAAAAATTGAATTTCTGTCATTTGTCACATTTGCGAATAAAGTTGACCCATCCCCGACTTGTCGCGACAAACATTTTAGCACATATACTGTACCGAATCATTGCGAAAAGTAAAAACAAATATTTATTGACAAATTTCAACCAGTATAATGCTCATTGACTGATACTGCTATACCAAGCAGCCAAAACTATACTAGTATATCCAAAGAGTCAAAATTTGCTGAGTCAGCATTTTTTTCTTATTTTGAGCTCTCATTTGATTTTTTGATTCATATTATTCAATAAATAAGTTAAATCTATTAAACTGAGCATAAAAAAGTAGGATTGATTGATACCAAATTAAAATATGACAATCTTGCATTTTTACCTATAGGTAGCACGGTACAGTTTCTTTTTCCATAGGCGACAATAGTAACATTTTCTAGATTTTCACCCATTCATAACTTTCACCCAAGATATTGTAGTATGCTTGCTTGTAGAGCATCCATTAAACTTTAAAAAAATACCAGTGAAATATAGTCATGACCAATTCCTTAAAGAGCCTCTAATCAAAGTACGCACTGCCCGTCAGTTTACTTGCGGTCTAAGTTGCATTGAAGGGCATATTACCAATAATTCTAAAAAAAAAATTAATCTCCATTAATAAAGGGCACATGAAAATTTCTTCTATATTTTCTTTATCATAGATAATTTGTCTATTTGAAAAAAATACAACATGAATATTATACTTAATAACCAATCAGAACTCAGCTTTCAGTATTCACTCCTCTATAGAATCTTGGGTACACAAAAGGGAAAAACCAGTTCTATGTTTAGAAACTGTACCGTGCTACCTAGACGGGGAGTGAAACGTAATTTTCAACAGGTATATGTTACCTGTAAACCGGTTATGGGATAGACATGTATTATAATCCGAGAGGGACATCGGGAACACTAAAATACAAAAATATATAATAATGAAATAATGTAGTTTGTAACATATAAGGAACCCATTAAATATCATACCAGCTGGTTCATTATCCATTATCTGAAGTGTTACTAACACTGTTAGTTGTAATAATATCATCAGCATCTTCTAGAGAATCAACCCCTTGCAACCCCGTAAAACTTGGGCAATCTTTGTAAATTTCCACTATTTTTCCAGTTGTTGCGGATAGGGGTTTTGAAGGGGGACCACCACCAGTTTTCTTTTGGTCCAGGGCCTTTTCAGTGTGCGCGGCTTTGGCTTCCTGGTGCAAGTTGGACCATTTTGTTTTGATTTCTTTGGTTGTCCGTGAGCAAACACCTAAGGAGTTTACCCTTTCGGTAATTTGCTCCCAGACCTGACGCTTTTTTTCTTTGTTTAAAGCAAAATTTCCGCTAGAGGATTTAAATTTGTCGGATAAAATATTGATATTTTGCTCCACAAGTTCTGTAAGCAAGGTAATTTCATTATAGATTCAAAGTTCTTAGATCTTTTTCTATGATTTTTTGCTGGCCCGGGAGCAATTTCCATTTCCATTTTACAGACGACGAAAGCAACAGTACAGTGGAATTTTGGGAAATATTCACTGGAAATGTAGATTTAATGACAGTTTAATGAAATAACTTTCATTAAGTGTTCATTAGTTAATGATAATTAAAATTGCGTTTTGTACAACACATTTTAATGATCTCATTAACTAATGTCACATTAAGAACTTAATGATTAATTAAGCTTTAATGAATCATTAAGCTAATGACGCGTTCGTACAACCGGTTGCATAAAAATAGCGCTTTGTACAACACATTTTAATGATCCAATTAACTAATGTCACATTTAGAATTTAATGAGTAATTAAGCTTTAATGAATCATTAAGCTAATGACGCGTTCGTACAACCGGTTGCAGGTTTTGAATCTACATGATGACTTACTTTATTGGAATAAAAACTTTTTGATCCATAAATAAATAAAACCTGTCAGTTTTATCATAAAAAATAATTTTCGCTGAATTTTCGAAAGATAAATAGGTTGTTTTTGTCCAGAATGCAAAACTGATACACTAGTAACAATTGGGATAAAAAAAATATATATTTTCTATTTAGTAGCTAAAAGTACAGTGCTTTGAAAATACAAGGTATTTCAAGTTTTTCTGTTGCTTTTCTTCCAGTAAAATATATGTAACTTTTTTATGTCTTCATTTGTTTCAATGTGGCTTTGAATTATAAAACTTTGGTCTATGTACAATAAGGGAACATATAAATCAAAATGATTATTTGAGTTTGAAAAATTGCCAAAAAAAAATTTCTTGGTGCCATTTTTTTTTAATTCACCCCTATGAGTTTCAATTTAATCTTTCATCAGATACGTACTCAAGTTAACACCAGTCTATTTTCAGTAGCAGTGGTTATTAATTTCAAATCAGTAGGATTCTTCCTTTATCAAATATTTCATGCATCCGACTTTCAATAACATTTATCCAGGGGGAACTTAACAAAAAATTCCTACTTTTCAAAAAGCCTTTTCTTAATGAAGATTTATACCTCTGACATTTTAACCTAAAAATAAAAAGGTTCTTCAGTATCACATGAAACAAGTCCTTCTAAACTCCTGTCTTTTATTTGCCAATCAACCAATCAAGATTCTATAGAAATTCTATTGTATACCAATTTGTACTGCCTGAAGGGGTTTACCTTGATACTCCAGTAATGACAAATTGGTATACAAAAGAATTCTATAGAATCTTGATTGGTTGATTGACAAAGAAAAGATAGGAGTTTTGAAGGAGTTGTTATAGGTGTTACTTGAGGAATATTGGTATGTTCATTGAAGAATTGCAAATATAATATGTTATTGAGCCAGAAAATCCACCATAAATACCATCTGTTTCGTAGAGGTAAAAATCATGAAAATATGGAGTACTGGATAACGAAAATGCTTCGTCATAATTCTTATATTAAACCTACCTATGACGTATGAGCAAAGATCATTGTTGTAGGTTTCATTTTACTTTATTTATGGCGGATAGACACATCTGCAAACCGCTTAATTTCTTATTGACTATATTTTTTTCAATATTTTTTTGGCAATTTTTAAGCATTTGAGTCCAAGGTAAAAGAGACATTACTTCTAGGAAAAAAGTTCAACCATTATATCTTGTTTATTATTTTATTTCTTCCTGCTAAAAAGCATTTGCGGATGGATTGAATACTTTAATATTTGTTCCGCTGGAAAAAATTTTAAGAAATTCATTTCCTTAACTATTTACGATCCATTTCAGTCATCAAGCGTAAAAAAAATTTCTAAGGATGATATTACAAATAACGATAACTTATTTTTTAATGTTTAATATGCATATTTTGTTTACGATTCAGTGTGACTGCCGCTGTACCAAATACTACCTCAGTACCTGTCTGACACAGTGTTGGTGATTTTTCTTGTCTATCTGTTGACACGAGTCATTTTAATTTCCTTCACTCGATGTAAATATTTAACAAAGCGACAGCTGTCCAATAATCTATAAACATATCTACTTTATTCAGAGAACGCTGTGTAATGCATGTCAAATGTCTAAAAATAGACATCTGTTTCCCAGACTGTATAATTTTGTCAATGAACTCTGAACTTTCTCACACACACTGGCTTTGTATAAAAACCATATGAGCTGTTGTTTTTAATTTAAGACGTTATACTCTTATTGATTATATTTTAATCATTTTCTTTAATTGACTTCATTTTATTCGAAATTGAAAATCACGTGCCCATCCATGAGCACTTTCTAAAGAAATCACAAATATAGTCACCGCGAGGATGTGACAAATAGGCTGTATCCCGCAATAAATATTTTGGTTTGAGTTTGAAATGGTACAAGTTTACTTAAGGGTACAAGTTCCCGACGGTACAAGTTTCATATGTAACAAGTTTGAATTACAAGTTAACTTTTTGAGGTACGAATTTACATTGCTACAAGTTAGCATTGGTACAAGTTAACTTGTTTCCTTTATCTCCAACCCTCTCTCCTTTCTCCTGGTCTCCCTTTCATGTCATTTTTCTTGCTTCTTCCTTTTTTCTCCTTTCTCCGGCCCTTTTCTTGCTGTCCACCCAGATTTTTGTGGTAAAATGGTTTGATGCTGAATTTGGTGAAATTAAATCATCAAGATTATGAAAACAGCAACTTTACAAGCACAAGCCGTTAATTAAGGATTTGTATATTAGTTAGTATAACAATCCTTGGACACAAGTCCAAGGACATATTAGTACAATAGGTTCTGTCGTAAGGAACAAATTATAGAATATTATTTCCAATTGAGCAAATATCATAATATTTGTTCCTAATTAATTTAACAAAATAAACATTATATACCGGTAGTAATTGTTCAAAAAGGAAGAAAATACTGATCTTGTAGAATATTATATTCCTTCCAAAGGATCAAACTTTTGTTAAGCAGAACAAGTCAAGTCAAGTAATATTTATCTAAAAGTCAGTATAACATATATCAAATAACTCAAATTCTATTCAAATTCTCATCATAAGATAGAAAATGTTCAGGTAGAGGCGGCGAGAATCATCACTGGCGGCACAAGATTAAAATCTATTCAGAATTTGTATATAAGGAAACGGGTTGGTCTGTCAGACCACATTATATATCATTAGTTCATTGGAAGATCGAAATATATGTAGCATTTAAGTTACAACGAAAAATCAAATATACATCTTTTTTTTTTTTAATATTTGATAAACTCCAATTTTAAATAATATTTTTTTTTATCTTTCTTATCTTGTTGCAGAAATATTGATGAAGACAAAATGACTTAAATCATCTATCAAGAAACAGAACAATGGTATCTTTTTCTGTTATAAACTTTCAATAAAGTAAGTGAGAACCGAACCACCAATCCAAAAGCGAACAATCCAAGGACAATGGCAACACCAGAAACAAAAAAGCCAGAAAAAAAAACGGACACAACATGGGTATGGCACAGAAAAGAAAAATGAAGACACTCACACACAAAGATGAACAACACAGACAATAAGATATTCTCTTTTGTTTTAATTACTAGAAAGACATTTAAGCTGGCTCACTCATCACATTTTTGAATTTCTGTCAGATTTCGGGACTTTTCTGGTTTTCTCTAGTCTAATAGCTTAAAGAATTTTGCACACTGACCCCAACTTTTTATATCATGAATGTCTTCTATTGGTCAAATAAGGACACCTGACAAATTTTCTGAAAATTCTTGATATAACTTCCTTGCTTTTAGACAAAAAAATAGTCCTGATGTTAAACTAAGGGAAAATCCAGAGAAATCCATTTCCCGCCAAAATTTTAATGTTTTGTATCTCCGTTAAAAGCACACATACATCCATACTTGCAGGGTATGTTGTTCATGTGATCTAATTGCGAATCTAATTGGTAAAATTTTGATTTTACACATTTTAGAGGTTTACTGAGCAAAAATAACTCATTTATTAATTTGTTTGTAAATCTGCCACTCCTTCAAAAGGTCTTAAGATTCCAACCAAACTTTCAGTATTTGTTGTTTATCAGATCCGGTTTTGCATATTATACTCAAAATTTTGATTTACAGATTTTAGAGGTGTCAACATGGGATAATTGAACTTCACAGAGGAACAGGTTTTGGGATGTTTTTTTGTTTCCCTTACAATGCAAAGCTAACCCTATATTACCCAGGTGGTCATAAGTACAGTGCCCATACTCTGTGAATTGAAGTACAATTTCCCAGTCTATTTTGGACTCTAACAATATATATCTTGACTAAATTTTTATCATATAGATAGGATTCATTGTCAATAAATATAAGAATGATGTTGAAGTTTATTGCAATGTCAGTATCACAGTTTCATTATCACACAGCTTATATTTCAGTCAAGTGAAAATCCATTAACAGAAAATGTGAAGGTAGTGGTCAGGTGTCGGGATTGTAGTCAGAGGGAAATTGAGAATGGATGTAAAAGGTTTGTCTTCACAATTTAATGTTATGTGAAAATTGTCATCTTTTACCTTAATGGAATTATTTAATTATATATAAACTGATATTCCATTTTTATTAGCTCACCTGGCTATGCCAGGGTGAGCTTTTGCCATCACTTGGCGTCCGTCGTCCGTCCGTCCGGCGTAAACTTCATTCAAAGATCTTCTCCTCTGAAACCACTGGGCCAATCTGAACCAAATTTGGTCACAATAGTCCTTGGGTGGTCCCCTTTAAAAAAGGTATCTGGCAGGTCCGTACCTCATCCAAGATGGCTGCCAGCTGGGAACATAGTTTTAACATTGGACCCTATGGGTAAACACATTCAAAGATCTTCTCAGAAACTACCAGTCCAATTATAACCAAACTTAGTCACAATGGTCCTTAGATGGTCCCTTCCAAAAAAGGTATCCAACAGGTCCGTACCTAATCCAAGATGGCTGCCAGCTTAACCTTGGACCCTATGGAAAAGACATTCAAAGATCTTTTCTCAGAAACTACCTGTCCAATTATAACCAAACTTTGTCACAATGGTCCGTAGATGGTCCCTTCCGAAAAAGGTATCTAACAGGTCCGTACCTAATCCAAGATGGCTGCCAGCGGGGAACATAGTTTTAACATTGGACCCTATGGAAAAGACATTCAAAGATCTTCTTCTCAGAAACTACCAGTCCAATTATAACCAAACTTAGTCACAATTGTCCTTAGATGGTCCCTTCCAAAAAAGGTATCTGGCAGGTCTGTACTTCATCAAAGATGGCCGCTAGCGGGAACATAGTTTTAACATTGGACCCTATGGAATATGCATTCTAAGATCTTCTTCTCAGAAACTACTAGTCCAATTAGAACCAATCTAAGCCACAGTGGTGTCCCACCCAAAAAATGTATCTGGTAGGTCCATACCTCATCCAAGATGGCCCCCATCTGGAACATAGTTTTTACATTGGCCCTATTGATTTTAAGGGGAACCTCTGCCCAAATTTTTGAATTTTTATTTGAAAAGTGGTCTGCATGTTTTAATTTCAGCACTATGTATTACTTTAATTTTAAGGGGAACCCCTGCCCAAATTTTTTTTGAATGGTGTTCTGTTATGGGTTGTAATGGATGGTGGATCTTTCGGTTGCCATGGAAACAAACAAGAATACTGTAATTTTAGAAAAAAAAAGTATTTTTCTAAATGTTATTTTTCGTTTTTCCTATTGGAAATGCCTTTTATCAGGGCCCGCATCTTATCGAGATGCGGTCACCCTATAGTTTTCACTTTGTCCGTCTGTCTGTCCGCCTGTCCGTCTGTCCGTCAACAATTTTTTTCCTCACAGATTTCTTGGCTTGTATATGTGGGAATGATTTGAAATTTGGTCTGAAGCTTGGGAATGATGAGTTGTATTGTGTAAGCAATTTTCAAGTTTGTCGGATATCCACTTCCTGTTTACCGATACTTTGATTTTTGACTAAAAACCAAATTTTCCGTCAAAGATTTCTTGGCTTCTACTAAAGGGAATGATTTGAAATTTGGTCTGACGCTTTAAAATAATGAGTTGTATTGTGTAAGCAATTTTCAAGTTTGTCGGATATCCACTTCCTGTTTACCAATACTTTGATTTTTGACTATACACCAAATTTTCCGTCAAAGATTTCTTGGCTTCTACTGAAGGGAATGATTTGGAATTTGGTCTGACACTTTAAAATGATGAGTTGTATTGTGTAAGCAATTTTCAAGTTTGTCGGACATCCACTTCCTGTTTACCGATACTTTGATTTTTGACTATACACCAAATTTTCCGTCAAAGATTTCTTGGCTTCTACTGAAGAGAATGATTTGAAATTTGGTCTGACACTTTAAAATGATGAGTTGTATTGTTTAAGCAATTTTCAAGTTTGTCGGACGGCCACTTCCTGTTCGCCGATACTTTGAATTTTTACAAAAAAAAAAACAAATTTTCGGCACAGATTTCTTGGCTTCAACTGGAGGGAATGATTTGAAATTTGGTCTAAAGATTGGAAATGATGAGTTGTATTGTGTAAGCAATTTTCAAGGTTGTCGGACATCCACTTCCTGTTTGCTGAGACTTTGAACTTTTACTAAAAGCTAAATTTCCGTCACAGATTTCTTGGCTTCTACTGGAGGGAATGATTTGAAATTTGGTTTGAAGCTTTGAATTGATGAGTTGTATTGTGAAAGTGGTTTTTAATTTTGAATATACATCAAAATAAATAAGGAAAGAAGTCACATGGCCTATCACTTTGTTACTGTATAAGTGGTTATTTTCACAGGCATTTAATTTTCTCTTTATGAGGGCCCCGCATTCAGATGCGGGTGCCCTATAGTTTTCACTTTGTCTGTCTGTCCGTCAACAATTTTTTCTGTCACAGATTTCTTGGCTCCTACTGGAGGGAATGATTTGAAATTTGGTCTGAAGCTTGGAAATGATGAGTTGTATTGTGTACACAATTTTCAAGTTTATGGGACATCCACTTCCTGTTTGCCGATACTTTGATTTTTTAACTAGAAACAAAATTTTTCGTCACAGATTTCTTGGCTCCTACTTCAGGGAATGATTTGAAATTTGGTCTGAAGGTTGCAAATGATGAGTTGTATTGTGTAAGCAATTTTCAAGTTTGTCAGACATCCACTTCCTGTTTGCCGACGCTTTGATTTTTTACTATAAATCAAATTTTCTGTCACAGATTTCTTGGCTTCTACCGGACGGAATAATTTGAATTTTGGTCTGAAGTTTGAAAATGATGAGTTGTATTGTGTAAGCAATTTTCAAGTTTGTTGGACATCCACTTCCTGTTTGCCAATACTTTGATTTTTACTATAAACCAAATTTTCCGTCAAAGATTTCTTAGCTTTCACTTGAGGGAATGATTTGAAATTTGTTCTGAAGCTTGGAAATGATGAGTTGCATTGTGTAAGCAATTTTCAAGTTTGTCAGGCGCCCACTTCCTGTTTGCCGATACTTTGATTTTTTACTATAAATCAATTTTTCCGTCACAGATTTCTTGACTTCCACTTGAGGGAATTATTTGAAATTTGGTCTGAAATTTGGAAATAATGAGTTGTATTGTATACACGGTTTTCAAGTTTGTAAAACGTCCACTTCCTGCTTACAAATACTTTGACTTTTTACTGTTAACCAAATTTTCATCATAAGATTTATTAACTTTTATTGGCTTAAATGATTTTAGCTAAGAAATGATAGGGTTTGGTAAAACTTCAAGAAATCACTATATCCAGCAAATTACTGTATCAACACATTTGTGTGTCAAACAGAATTTGAATCCACACTTACCTGTAATTGAGTTTTGCCCCAAGTTTCAGGATTGAAATTGCGGGGCACTTCCAAAAACGCCAGTTTTCTGTATCTAGTCTATGGCAGCCATGGTCCAGGTGAGGGATACAGGCTCTTGAGAGCCTCTTGTTTGTATTACTGCAGATAACCTCTGACTTTACCCTTAATTCTCTTGTCATTGTTAAAGGTATTTACCTGTCTTCATAGGTGAACTGTTTTATTCACAGTTCTCATTGTACAACATTTGTTTGGGACTTTACTCTTTTCCCTTCATCCAACATGTATGTATTAGTGATAACCAACCAGTTGCAGAAATAAATGCAGGGTCCAAAAGCTTTTTGGCCTTTAATGTTTGCCTCAGTTATTTGTATTGTATATTTTACCAAGCAGTCCACCATGTAACTTGACAGAAGAACTTTGTGACTGCAAAGTCAAATTTACCTTGGATTTTTACATATAACCTCAGTAGAAAAAAAAAATTGCAATGGTTTCTAAGTAAATAAGTTAAATAGCTAATTATAATTCAGTCTTCATATACCTTCATAAATTTTGAAAAAAGGTATGATACCACCCCCAACTATCACTCATTGGTCTTGTCAAGTTTTCTATCTGTACCAATCAAGCCAAGGTAATCACTTTGAAGTCATTTAATCAGTTTGATATAAATTTCCTAAAGGATGAAACTCTTCAGGCATGAATTAAAGTTATTGTAACAATGAGAACTGTGAATAAAACAGTTCACCTATGAAGATAGGTAAATACCTTTAACAATGACAAGAGAATTAAGGGTAAAGTCAGAGGTTATCCGCAGTAAAATAGCTTAGGTAACCATGGTTTTAGATGAACTGATAAATTTTTCAAATTTGAAATGAACAGTTAGCATATATTATGTGTAGACTTGTAAGGATATATTATTTGCTCCAGTTTGAAAGTTTTTGAAATGAATAAAATTTTTACTAACAAATATTGCCTGTTTCATGTCAACAAACTTTGCATAGGGGTCCAGGTATTCAGGACACACAATTATTGCACTTGCAAAACCAATTCATTTTTAACGGTAGGAGAGTAAGTTTTCCTTGATTAAGAAAGGAAATGGGGTAAATGTCAAGGAGACAACATCCCATATCCAGGTAAAAACGACCCAAAACAAAGCATCTAGGGGTCACCGTACAGTCTTCAACACAGTGTGGAACCTCACACCATATAGCAAGCCCTAAATGGCCCCAAAAGGTAAAAAAGTGAATAAATCAATGGAAACATACCACATCCAATAACCCAAATATCAAGAAACTAAAATTTTATAAGAAGACACTGACAAGCCAGTCACCAACATATTCCAGGCGCAAAAATTGCAATGGGGTTAAACTCGTTTTCTTGGATCCAAACCCTCCCCCTATGTGTGGTGAATGGCTAAAAAATAAATACACAAAAAGACTCACAGTAAAAATCAAACTAGAAAAAAGTCCAATTTATCAAGACGAGTACCCTTACAATGAAGTACATAAAACATGAAGACAATACACACAGGTACTGTCCGGACAAATGCTCACAGTTACTGACAGCTAGCTAAGGACATAATTTCTGTTAAGTAAGATACAATGATTGAAAATCCAATTTAAAATGAACTGTAGCAGGAATAATAAAAACAAATGTAAATTGGATATTTTTAATGGAAAGTAGATTTATAAAGGAACAAATTAGGCTAACAATATTGGTAGGTTAATGCTGGGAACTTTTTACCCTCTACATTTCAAACAGTGATATTTCTTAGTTCGCTTTCTTATGAAAAGAATATCTGCAATGATGAATCTAATGAAATGACGTTTCAGACCTTCCATGAGCTATATTGATACCTATATTAATGATTCTAATACAGCATGCTTTGAAGGCTTTAGACCACTATAGGTGTGAACAAGTGATAATTATATGAGTAACACACTACCAAGAATGACTTTTTAAAATTTCTCCCAATGCAAAAAACAATTTTGCCAAGGTGATAGCATGTATAAGGCGACTATTCCCGATGACGTCAAGTTCAAACAACACAATCTTCTGATTCTGATGTAATGCTCACAGTTTTGTTTGTGATGTAATGGGTACATTTAATTATTGGAAAGGCCAAATATGGCGATAACTATATATATAGGCATCATGTACCATAATTGTCCTATTAGATTAGATACAAGTTAAATCGCTTTTTCCCTTCACTAACATGTGTGGTAAAAAAAAACAACATAAATGTCCAGCCCAGTGTGAAACAATGACAAACTGGAGTTTCTGTGAATTAATTTTCTTAGATAAAAATGAGCCTTATCTTGCAAAATATTTTAGTATTGAATCAAAGGATATGTGAAACTTAAGAAATCTGACCCAAATTTCATGACTTCACCTCATTAGCTCACCTCACGAAGTGAGGGGGGCTTATGTGATACCCCTTGCGTCGGCGTCAGCGTTGGCGTCCGGTTAGGTAGAATGGTTAAGGTCTATTCTCACTTACTGACATGCCCCACATCAACCATATTGGTATGCCTGATGCATTTTTGGATGACAACTGGAATGCATGCTTCGGATGCTGTCTCTGACCTACATTTTACGCATGAGTGACTTGGTTAGGTAGAATGGTTAAAGTCCATTCCTGCTAACTGACATGTCCCACATCAACTATATTGGTATGTATGATGCATTTTGAGATAACTACAACAATACATGCTTCGGATGCTATCTTTGACCCACATTTTATGCATGAGCGACTTGGTTAGGTAGAATGGTTAAAGTCCGTTCCCGCTAACTGACATGTCCCTTATCAACCATATTGGTATGTACAAGTATGATGTGTTTTGGGATGACAACAACAATGCATGCTTCAGATGGTGTCTCTGACCTACATTTTATGCAGGAGCGACTTGGTTAGGTAGAATGGTTTAAGTCCATTCCTGCTTACTATCATGTCCCACATCAACTATATTGGTATGCATGATGCATTTTGGGATGACAACAACAACAATGCATGCTTCAGATGCTGTCTCTGACCTACATTTTACACATGAGCGACTTGGTTAGGTAGAATGGTGCAAGTCCATTCCCGCTATTTGACATGTCCCACATCAACTATATTGGTATGTATGATGCATTTTGGGATGACAACAACAATGCATGCTTCAGATGCTGTCTGTGACCTACGTGTTACGCATGAGTGACTTGGTTAGGTAGAATAGTTAAAGTCAGTTCCTGCTAAATGACATGTCCCACATCAACTATATTGGTATGTATGATGCATTTTGCGATGACAACAACAATGCATGCTTCGTATGCTGTCTGTGACCTACATTTTTCGCATGAATGACTTGGTTAGGTAGAATGGTTAAAGTTCATTCCTGCTTACTGTCATGTCCCACATCAACAATATTGGTATGTATGATGCATTTTGGGATAACAACAACAATGAATGCTTCGGATGCAGTCTGTAAACTACATTTTATGCATGACTGAATTTGTTAAAAAGAATGATTATAGTCCATTCCTGTTTACCGACATGTCCCACATGTGACAATGCTTTTCAACGAGGTGAGCTTAGTAGGCTGTGGCTGCTTCCTATGTTTAATCTTTAAGGTATAACATTTTTGCTGTTGATTCTGCATATTTAACTGGCTTTTTCTACAATACATGAAGCAATTCATTTTACAATTTAGATGTGTTCAATCAATTTTGATTTGATACCATTCAAGTTCTTTGTTCAGAAATTGCAGTAATAAAAATAGCAAAGATAGGATATAGTTAATGCACATAAGACAGAATCTCTACAAAATTACAAATACACATCAAAACCAAGCAATGGAACAACACTTTTATTGTTGTTCTTCATCTTGCGTGTTGTTGGTGGCATATATTTGAAAAAAATTATGTCATTAGAAAGAAATGCATCAAAAGTTTGAAATCTTTCTTGGCAGAACAATCAGTTTCTTTGGCAAAATTATTATAATCCTTCTATTTTGCCAGGGTGATCTTCTACCTCTTTTCTTCATTAATTCATGCATTATTTAGAAACTATAAATGCTCAAAGCTCTTAAAGATTAGAAAAACTTTGTATTAATAATATTATTGAAATATCTTAAATTTTTGTAGAATTGTTGATGTGTTTAAAGACAAAGGGCAAATAAAAGTCAGGAAACCTAAACTGAAGTCAGATCGTCTAAAATTATATAAATTTGATTCTGTTTATGACTGGAAGTAAGTAAATTTGACAGAGATTTGAAAATATTTGGTACATATCTAATGAAAGCCATTAAAAAAAAAAACCTTATATGCATACTTTTCATGGCTTTGTAAATTTTTTAAACCTGCAATTAGAGTAAATTCATATTTCAGGATAAAACAGGAGGATACAATGTTTGTGTGCTGCAACATATCAGTATACCATTTTGCATTCCTCCTTCCATGATATATTTTATCTGTCTGAAATTTTATTTTCAGTGTTTGAGAGTAAATGAAATACTCTTAGAAATTCTGTTTGTGAACCTTTCAGTTTCTGTGTCTGGATAAAGTATTAGAAATTACAAAATGTGATCACTATCTGATATAAAATAGCCCTTAGATGGTCCCTTCAAAAAAGATGTGTGGCAGGTCAGCACCTCATCCGAGATAGCAGCTGTTAGGAATAGGCAAAGGATAGTTTAACATTGGTAAATATGGCAAACACATACCAAGTTCTTTTCCTCTGAAGATACCAGTAAAATAGAACCAAGTTTGCTGACAGTGGTCTTTAGCTGATCCACTTCAAAAAAGGGTGTTAGACAGGTCAACCAGCAGGTATTTGAACCTATAACATAAATGTCTATTATGTTTATTTTCTCGAAATTTGAGGGGCTGGGCGAATTTTATTTTATATACATATTTTCGTACTTTATCAAATTTTGTGAAAAATGCTGTCATTTTAAAAGAAATTTACCAAAATAGAATTTTTTGAGGCAGGTGGAAAAAATCAGGGCGGTTGGGGATGAGTATCTAGGAGATTTTTATGCCCCAGATCTTTAGATCTGAGGCATATTGTTTGTGCCCTGTCTGTCTGTCTGTCTGTATGTCTGTCTATCCGCAACTTTAACCTTGCTGATAACTTTTAAACCAGATGTGATAGGGATCATGTTAAGCTGAACACCATTATGGAAATTTCACTAAGGTCAGATCAAATGTCAAGGTCACAGAGGTCAAAAGGTCAAAATCTAGATTTTGGTATAGCTTGTTAATAAAAATTGCTAGAGACTTGATATTCTTTATGTGAATAGATCTAACAAAGCTTAATATAAATCCACCAAAAAAATTTGGGTCAGGTCAAAGGTCAAGGTACTGAGGGCAAATTTTAAAACTTTAACAAAACTTTAACATTGACTATATCTTTTCAACCAGATGTGATAGGACCTTCATATTTGGCCTGTATATTGATCATATGGAACTGAACAGCATTATGCAAATTTCACTGAGGTCAGGTCAAAGGTCAAGGTCACAGATGTGAAAAGCTCAAAATCTAGATTTTGCTATAGCTCATTAATTTCAATTGCTAGAGGCTTGATATTCCATATATGAATAGATCTAATGAAGCTAAATCCACCAAAAAATTTCAACCAGGTCAAAGGTCAAGGTCACTGAGTCCAAATTTGAAAACTTTAACATTGCCTATATTTTTTTTTTTGATAGGACCAGGGATCCGGAAATTTTTCCACCCCATTTCGGTCATTTTTGGTGAGGTAAAAAAATGTGACTGAAAATTTGGACATCGTCTTTACCAACCCCCCTTTTTTTCAATGACGGCGATTTATGTTACGTATTCAAAGCAAACGTTTGATTTCGGCCTCGTATTTTGATGACTGTGGTTTAGAAAGTACTTCATCCGGTTGAAAATTCATGTTTATTAACTGAAGTGATGTCAAAGTGTCGCTTTCTTCGATGACAAAAATGAAAGTATAAACCGGAAATGACACATGTGTTGTAACCTCGAACAAAATCGAAAGCGGTTATGAGTGCATTGCGTCTAAGTAAAGACCTCTTGGGGTACTAATAAAATTCAGTGGGAATAAAACATAATTTCATTTACAGTAATATTGGATTTTATCGATCTCCCTATTTATTTTACCTACACGCTTGCTCGATCGGCGAGTAAGTAGAAATTACAAAATTACAAATTCTTTATTGACACAAACTCATAAATACATGGTTATGGTCCAATGAATATGACAATACATAAACAATATGAAGAAGTAACTTATTGATGACATATGATATGAGAATAATACAATATTACAGTATCATAATTATAATAATTCTTTCCTTATTTCTAGGCATTCTATTATATATTCAGAAATCTGTTTTAGGTAGTGTTCTGACTTGTGATTTAACATAAGAGTTAAAATAATTTTAAAGTTTTTATTCTTATACATATTAAGAAAATTTATATTTTGTAACAGAGTTAAGCGCTTTGTTTGGTATGCCTTACAGTGCAATAAAAAATGCTCTTCATTTTCAATTTCGTCTACTTTGCAAATTTGACATTTTCTTTCAGACTTTTCAATATTGATATGTCTACCCTTTTCAATCATTAAGTTATGAGCACTAAGGCGAATTTTACTGATTGCTGCTCTATTCTTTAAAGTTTTAATATTGTCAACATAAGGTGGTCTCTGTCCAGTAATAAAAATACTTTTAAAAAAATCCAATTTAGTTGACTCATTTATTTTTGCATTTTGAGTTTGAATGCACTGATCAATAATTCTTAGTTTTAATTGCTTTATATAAAGTTTTATGTTGCTGGGATTCCTCCCAAGAAATGGAAATCCAAGGTTTTCAAGAATTATTTTAATTCTTGTAACCCATGGGTTTGAAACATTTTCATTTAAATATATGTCTTTGACCAAAGAGCCATCTAAGCTTAATATATGTTCTAAATATTTAACACAGGATATTAAAATTCTACCTTTTAGAGGTAATCGCTCTAATTCAGCACGGCAAGCATCGTTTGATGTTTTGCAGTGTACACCTAACACTTCTTTAATAAATTTAAGATGCAGTTTTTCAAAAGGTTCTGAATCTTTAAAGTTAGAGAATAAACCCCAAATTTCACTACAATAAGTAAAAATAGGAGAAATTAATGTATCAAATAATTTTTCGAGTAATTTACATGGGTTATTTAGCCCAATTGTTTTTTTTATTTTGAAGAAGGCTTTTCTTGCCTTTTCCGATAAGGTATTTATGGCTAGATTGAAATTGCCATTATGCTTCAAGACAAGAAATGAAAGTACCGGCCGATAAAATGTTGAAATTAAAAAGGAAATATTACGTTTGAAGCGAAATTACTTCTCAAAATCTCCATTTTAAATGCTTTCCTCGTCTGTGTTTCAATTAACAACCCTTTAACAATTGTCAGAAGTGTAATTAATTAGTAATTGGCAATCAACAAAGGTGTTACAATCACCTGTTAATCCGATAATAGGTGATGACATGTTTATTTAATAATTACCTGTTGACATATTACATCAAATTTACTTAGTGGTTTGGTGATTCAAGTCAAATTCTACATGCATTTTCTTGTAGAATGTCCGATTTTTCTACATACAATTTTTTTGAATGTCCGAAAGGTGAAAATTCAGTTCGGTCAAAAGTTGAGAATTTCGGTCATGATAGACAAAAAAGTGGCATTTCTGGATCCCTGGATAGGACCTTCATATTTGGCCTGTGTATATTGGTTATATGAAACTTAACAACATTATGCAAATTTCACTTAGGTTAGATCAAAGGTCAAGGTCACAAGGTCAAGGTCACAGAGGTTAAAAGGTCAAAATCTAAATTTTCCTGTAGATCATTAATTACAATTGCTAGAGGCTTCATATTCTATATGTGAATAGATCTAATAGACCTAGTACAAATCCACTAAAACATTTGGGTCAGGTCGAAGGTCAAGGTCACTGAGTGAAAATTTGAAAACTTCAACATTGGCCATATCTTTATAACCAGGCATA
Organism: Modiolus philippinarum; assembly: GCA_002080025.1. Taxonomy (NCBI): domain Eukaryota; kingdom Metazoa; phylum Mollusca; class Bivalvia; order Mytilida; family Modiolidae; genus Modiolus; species Modiolus philippinarum. The sequence continues at coordinate 69,178 of MJUU01029500.1, read as the reverse complement.
ATAGGAACTTCATATTTGGCCTGTGTAATGATCATATAAAGACGAACACCATTATGCAAATTTCATTAAGGTCAGGTGAAAGGTCAAGGTCGCAGAGGTCAAAAGGTCAAAATCTAGATGTTGCTATTAGCTTGTAAATTACAATTGCAAGAGGCTTCATATTCTATATGTGAATAGATCTAATGGAGCTTAGTACAAATGTCTACTAAACCTTAATTTCCAGTGATGGCAATTTTAGCATTAATTTTGTATTGAAGACATGGCTGCTACCGGGGGCATAGAGTTTCACAAAGACATCTTGATTATTATGGCCTTACATAGTTGGAAAGGAGACCTGTTTATGTAGAGGTTCATTGGGTTTCTCTTAGTCATGATCCAGGTGAATGATACAGGTTGTTGAGAGCCTTTTGCATGACAAAGAGATTTCTTGTGTGTTACTGTTTGTTAATTCTATGTACATGCTGACATTTGTCCTCGAAACTCTGTAAACATGACTTTGGTTATATTTGAAACACTTAATGCAGAATATATATGATGGCCATGCTTGTACCTTACATATTTTATCTGACATATTATTTCAGTTCAAAACAGAAAGAATTGTATGATGAAACATTCCATGATTTTGTTGAGTCTGCCATTGAAGGATATAATGTAACAATTTTTGCATATGGACAAACAACCATGGGAAAAACACACACTATGCAAGGTAAGAATGTTAGGTATAAGATCATGGTAAAAAAACAAACTGGATTGTAGACTATTTTGAAATGCATGTATAATGTAAATAGCTTTCTAGAGTGAGTTTAAAATAAAAAATCAGTTCAGTCCTAGACCATAACCTTTAGAACATTGCAACATATTTCTGTTGGCATCTTTTTTACAAGATTTCACTTGAGAGGGGAACTGCATAGAGGTCTGTACAAAGTATGACTACATGTAGTGTACATGCAGTTTGTCTTCTACTTTCTGTTAAAAAGCATAAGTACAATGTATAATTTAAAGCAACCAAACGTTATATATTTTCACATTATGTATAATGCTAAATTTTTGAATGGGTTTGTTTTTATAGTCTTTTGCTTAATGAAATGTAGATGATTTCCCGGTATATGGATTTATGTTCCATCTGTCTCTCAGTCCATCAGATAATTGCATGTTCTAACTTTTTCACTATTTATACCCCCCACTTTAGCGGGCGGTATATAGTGATCATAGTGTCTGTCCGTCTGTCTGTCCGTTCATTCATTCGTTATTCGTCCGTCCACCATAGGGTACCTACTTTGTGGAGACAATTCCTCCTAGATCACATGATGAAATTCTCTGAAGCTTTCCCAGAATGTTAAGTACATATTGCCATTGTGCACCAACTACTGTGAAAGCACTATTGTTCGTGGGGTGCTAATTTTCGTTGATTTTGTGGTTGACTCTAACAACAAAATTTAAAGCCAAATGAAATACAAATTTAGAGTGTAGTTTGCTATGGAGAAGGTCTGAAACCACGAATTTAGAAACCCACGAATCTATGAATTTTAGCAAAACCATGAAGATTGGATCCCAAGAAAATAAAGCATCCACAGTATTTGAAAATTTGATTAGATTAAATTTTTTTTGCTGGAATTCTGGAATTCAATGGAGTTGGGGGGGGGGGGGGGGGGGATATAATATTAGTGAGCTTTGCTCACATTTTTCTAGTTTATAGATATATCTGGGCTTGGTATAATTTGGCACAGTTAAATTTTTGTTGCAATCCATTGACTTTTGGCTGCATTATTGCTCTTGCACTTGTGTAATTTGTTCAATTTCACAATTGTTTAGTGTTTTCAGAATCTTTATAGATCTGGACATAATATTTTGAATACAAATGTAACTAGGTATAAGGTTCAAATTAATTTTAAATTTCACTCTGGTCCATTGACCTTTGGATGAGATAATGGCATTAAACTTGTTTGTTTTGTTTAATGTTATAGTTGTCCATACCATTTTCAATGTGGTTTAGGACATTGACTTGATATTTTGCATACAGCTACAGAAAAGTAACAGTTACGGTTCAAATTTTGTTCTGATTCAATGACTGTTGGGTTGCTTAATTTCCTTGAAAGTTTTGTTGAATTTTCAGTTTTCCATGTTTCTTTTGGAACTTCATTTTAGAAGAATTTCAGTATAAGGTCACATTTCTTCCAGTGCATTGAGCTTTAGCTGAACTTTAAATAAATTTCATATCTGTTGTGACCAGTTAGGGACAATTCATTGTTGTCTGCTATACTTTCACAGTAATTGTCCCCCGCCTTTCGCAAAAGCGGGGGACTATAGAATTCGCCTTTCCGTCATTCCGTCATTCCGGATGTCGTTTCCGGATGATAACTTGAGTATCCCTTGCCCGATTGAAACAAAACTTATACAGATGGAAGGAATAGGGAAGGGCAAGAACCCTATTGATTTTGGGGTCAATAGGTCAAAGGTCAAGGTCACAATTTCTAAAAATAGAATTTATTGCACCAAAATTTGGTCCGTGTGGGAAATTTTTCTTTTTTATNGGAATTCATTGCTAGATGTCGAGCAACGCTTCATCCATGTCTTTATTTATACCATTGATGGACGATCGTCAAAAACATTCAAGAAGCTGGCAAAGTGTTCCTACAGTCACTGTCATCCTTTGTGCGACTAAAAAAAAAACAGGAGACAATTACAGAATAAAAAACCAGAGATCTCCCATCGAGTCAACTTACTGTAAGAAAACTTGGTATAAGGAAATAATGGGATGTGGACAATATAAACAGTCGGTCAGAATATATTTGGAAATTACAAAAAAAAAAACAAAACAAAAAACAAAAGCAAAAACAAAAACAAAACAAAAAAAAAGAAACATTTCAAAAAACGAAAAAAAAAAAAATAATAATAAAACAAAACAAAAACGAAAACAAAAAACAAAAAACAAAAACATTTAACAAAACATAAATGCAGAAATTTGAGAGTACGATAGTGTATCCATATGAGAGATTTGTTCAATTACACCATAACTTTAATATGTAGAGACCATACATATTTCGTTCTGGAAATCTTTTAAATTATACATGTAGTTTAAGTATGTTATGTATGTAAGTAACCTTAATGAATAACTACGAGTGGAAGATTCTGTTTTAATGGCGGAATAACTGTTTTTCAAGACATGAATATTATGTTTAGTTTATTTGGAATTTGACGGTCTCTAAGACAGTCAAAGTATGTTTCAGAGTAATTAATTGAATTAACGCGGATCGAAAGATAAGGGATGGTCAAGATGCCCGAAAGCATACATAAATCGTTTAATATATTATGTTCTACATAATGTTCTACATACGCAAAATGATTTGTTTTTTTGTATAATTATTTATATTTCTATATTTTATATTTATAATTTTATAATTAATGTGTGTCAGATATTTATTGACTTTTATTTTGCAAACAGATTAACTTGTTTTATTCAGATTACCTGTGTTATCGGTCTGTCGTCACTTAAATATGTTCTTTTCTGATACTAATTCCTTAACTGTGTTCGTAGCCGAATGGGTTTATTCGTCGTTTGACCACCTTGTTATTACAGAAGGGCAGCATATGTTCGATCCTCAGATCGGGACATTTTTTTCACATGAAAATTGTCTCAAACTTAGCTTTGCTTATATTTAGGTGAAACATAAAAGAAGTTCAAAGTGTTATTTAAATGTGGATAGAAAATAAATGAGGTAGAAGTTGATTATTCGAGCTTAGTAATTCGGGGTTATCAAATAAACGTGGTAAATTATCAGTTAAAGTGCTTCGAAATAGAGAGAATCAAAGGGTAGACAAAAGTGGATAAGTGGATAAGTCCAATGTATTTACAAGAATTAAAGTATCTTGAATAACAAAAGAAATGTTCATAACAGGTCTTTAAGGTCACCACACTGAAGGATGGCTAAATTCCAGTCTTAAATAATTCAATACAAGGATTTGGAGTAAATACACATACGACAAATTCTCTACAAATACATGGTCAAACCAAAGAATGGAATAACGCTTTTATTAATTGTTTTTCGTCTTGAAGTCACCACGAGGCCTTCAACAATGAATTTTTTCTTACCTTAAAGAAAGTTCAAAATTGTCTCTAGTAGAGATTTGAGGGCAATTCATTGCTAGATGTCGGGCTCCGCTACAATCATGCCTTTATTTACAACATTGAAACGGAATCGTTAACAAACATAAAAAAAGTAACTGGCAAAGAATTCTTACAAACGCTTTCATCGATTCCTCGACAAAAGACCAACAGAAGACGATCATAACATATAAACAACCAGAGGGCACGCGAAAATCATGAGATTTGGGCACTATATATATATAAATTTTAGAAATTACAAAGAACAAAATTCCGAAATTTGAAGTATGAAAGTGTATCCATATAAGGAATTATCTCAAGAACAAAAATACAAACTAAAAAAAAAAATTTTAAAAAACATATATGTCTCATACGGGGAATCTTTTTTCGGATTTCACACTGCAGGAGAGACAAGCTCTAATTATAAATACATAATGTAAGGAAATGGAGTAAATGTACACGAGATTGATAAATGATAAAAACCATGTATTTGAACTAGCTTTATTGCCTTCAACAATGAGTTCTTCTTATACCTCAAAGCAAGTTCAAGACGATTCTTAGTACCAGTTTGAGCGAATTTTATTGCTAGATGTCGAGCAACGCTACATCAATGTCTTTATTTATCCCGTGGATGCAGTGAAATCATCAAACATAAAAGTAACGGTCAAAGTGTTCTAACGTTCTCGTTGCCCGACAAAAATACCAACAGAAAACAATTGCAACATATTCCAAGCACAGGGCACTTATCGAGTAAGCTGTAAGAAAACTTGGCATAAGAGGATCATGAGACATGGGCACTATAAACAGTTAGTCAGAATACTGTTTGGAAATTACAAGTAAAAAATAAAATTTCGAAGTTTGAGAGTTTGATAGTGTAAACCGATAAAGGATTCTCTCAAGAACATGTGCACCGTAATGAAAATATAGATAGCATACAGCGATGTCGAACAGCAGTACATCCACAAAATGAACCATACATTATACACTATGAACCATAAACCATAACACACACACAACACAACATACACCTTACATGCTTAATGAATTATACACTATACACACACAGAGAACCATTCACCATACGCACGCTCTAGCGATGAACTAGAGACAATAAACCTGGTGCAATCAAAGCATATATATATATACACTTATGCTAAACATTATTTGTTTCCAAATTTTTGCAAAAAAAAATTAAGAAAATTTATCATAGTTTTCTATACGTCTGAAGGTGGCTACTAAGGATATATTAGTACTAGTAATAGATAATTATTTTAGCCAAAAAAGAGCAAAGAAAACATATGTCGTTTTATTTCTTATTTCTTACGAAGTTAAAACACAAATATGTATATGTATGTAAAACGGCGTCAAGGTTTTTTTCTTTTTTTTCTATATTTGAACGGATTTATAAATGTTCACATACTCTGATTGAAAAAAGACGTGCATTTATTTTCTGTTTTGGCAAATGTTGTTCTGAAACATTTTTGATAAAATTTACCGAAAAAAAATCGCAAAATAGATTATATATTGCAACAATTCAAATTTCCCGAATATCTTGCGAGAGCAGGTTATGCCATAACATACGTAGAGATGTCCAAATACTCAGTTCTTAAATTAGCGCCCCGGCACAGCGCGGTTTAGTAATATTTCTCCTATGGTATAATTTTACCTAAAACATACAACAAAAGGGATTTTTATAACATGCGATATGATGTCAAATATGGTAAAATTTACAAAAAAAAATTAAAAAATTAAAATCTAAAAAGGGATATGATGTAATTAATAATCATCTTTAGTACACAATTACAGAAACCTTCCAACCAGAGAATTACCTATTGATTATGCTATTTTGTGAATACCAACTAAAAATAAAATCAAATTAGGTACAAATTTACCTTAAACATGCATACATAATGATATCAATAGTATGATATAATGGAAATACAAACTCAACATCAATTTTGGTCAAATTTACCTAAATGGTGTACCGGGTATATTAGGGATGTCTATAGTATGTGATGTAATGCAAATGCCAACTTATATTCAAATTTGGTACGAATTTACAGAAAACATGCAAATAGAGGTATATCTCTAGTGTGTGTTAATGTAAATGTCGAATAAAACTCAAATTTGGTACAAATTTACCTAAATTATGCAACAATGGTAACATCTATAGTAAGAGATATAATGTAAATGGCAACTAATTCTCAAATTTGGTACAAATTTACCTTCAACATGCAACAAAAGGGATATCCATAGTATACGATTATGCAAATTCGAAGTTAGGCTCAAATTTGGTACAAATTAACCTAAAACATATCTATTGTATTTGATATTAAGTAAATACCAACTCAAAATAAAATTTAGTAAAGATTCACCTAAAACATACAAGGATAGGGATATTTATAATAGACATGTTACAAAAGGTAGTATGTTTACGATTATGTCCACATTTATGTCCAGAACGACATATTTAAAGAAGGGTAATCTCAAAACAACTATTGTACATCACATTATTCTTTTTATTGAATGTGCAGTTAACAAATGTGTTGCACTTTCAGAATGTAATAAATTGTGTTAGAAGCACTTTACCCATACAGTTTACACATTTTCTTTCTTTAGTTAGACTAGATCAATATTTTACCTCGGGTATTTGAACTTTTTTAAACTATTTTAACATAGACTCTTGGTAATGTTTTTCACAAATTTGTTTTGCATTTTAAAGTCCTTCAGATTAGATATAAAATAAATGTATTTTAATGACATGTTATTTGCTGCCCATATTTGTCATTACACTTGACAAGAATCACACACTGAAGAATGAAACAGTTGTCTGATGTACGGTTGGCTCGAATAGTTAGTATGTCTAGTGATCCGTTAATCTTTTTATTTCAATTTTCACCTGTTACGCAATACATTGTGTTTTTGTGATATTTTTAAATGGTATTTCTTGTTTTAAAGCTTGTTGCGACTCCGTCTTTTCTCAATCAACTTCTTGTTATTTAAACATACTTTCAATCAATTATATTGACCTGACACGACCAGGATCCAATTAATAATGAAAATCAATGTATAGTCCATGTAACATATAGAAAACAATAATAAGAGTTGATCCATTGTTGGGTTTTACCATGTATTTGTAGAGATTATGTCTCATGTGCATTTACTCCATATCCTTTCATTGTTAACATGTTTTTGAAAACTTTCTTAATTACATGTAATTTATATAATTCAATGAAAAATTTATTTGGTTGTAAATAAATATCCAAAAAATCAAAAATATATCAAGATATATACTACTCAACAAAAGAAACGATACATAGATTTTATCAATATCAACATTTACATTTCCAGCAGAGAACCACAACTCGTAGATGAAATGTATTTTTTGCACGTAAGAATTAACTCTATGCCCAAAAATGTATCTTAAATTTCTGAACCCTCTCCGGTCACGGTCAAGGTCATTATCCGCAATTTCTTTTTGCAAACCTAAATAGTGATAATGTCTATATTTTCTCTTTACCAAACCATCATATTCTCAAAACGGCTGACTTCCAAATTCTGTTGTCATGTCAATCATGAATCCCTCAGGGCTACTTTCCGTTCTGATAAGTGTAAAAGCATGTTATGCGATGTTGACGTTGCGACGTCTCACAGGCCCCGCTGTCACGTGATAAATCATTTGATGCGCACATTTGCTTCAGATTAATCAAAAGTCCTTAGTTTGCTCTTCTTTTCGCATAACGATTAACTGAGAGTGCAAAAATCAAGATTGAAGGTCTGATCGCGATAATTCATTGTTCACATTGATTTTGGATTGAACGGGGCATCGAAATGTGACATTGTTTTCAACTTTTTGAAATGGCAAATTGTTAATCTGATGAATTGTCCCGATTATTGACATCAAACAATTTAAATCATCCGTCTGTTAACGGCAAACTCGATCATAGGGCGAAAACATTCCATTGCAGATTTTCATCGTATCCGTTTCGGAATTGATCTTAAAATGGAATAAACAAATGCGTTTTGGCGTTCAATACATTAATACACTAAAATAAAAACTTGAAATTGCGAAATACAAAAATATTTACAAAATTAACTGTGTATCGTTTCTTTTGTTGAGTAGTATACTTTAAATGGATCCGAATTACACGTGCACGAGAGCACTTGGTCAAATTGTAAATCTTCGACATATCCATAAAGAAAAAAGGTATTATTTAGTTAGTTTTAAAGGCAGGAGTTAAATATACGTCTTTTGGTAATTGTTTTTAAACCTTTTTCTGAATAGGGAAACACACAAGACATGAAATGATAAGAATTATAGGTAGTCGAATTCACAATGGAAATTAATGTGTCCTATACAAATTAATCGCTTTATGCCTGTCTGTTACGGTTTTGCAGATATATTATTTTTCAGTCACATGTGTTTCGGGTTATTGTCTACCCCTAAACATAAATGAAATACAAAATTATTCTATATATATTGTAGTTGCATACACAATGGCTTCATACTAAATTCTTTGGATAAAAAAGAGTCACAAAACATGGTCCAGCAATACTAGTATGTCTTTTTTATTAACGAGTCCCGGACAAGGGTTTGACTTTGGAAGAGACTGTATAATATTGAAGAAAAAAATCAAAATCTATTCAATTAGGTCAACAATTCTAAATAAAAAAACACCATTTACGTCAATATCTCCGAAGCGAAAAAGGAAAGTACAAATAACTGAAATGAAGGAATGTCAGGAGTGTCGTCTTGTTTCGTTCTAGTGTGTAATTAGAAAAATTAAATTGCTGTTAAAGCAGGGAAATGTATTTAGTAATGAGATAGCGTGTGAAAATTGAAGATAAAATCTTTATCAGATAGTTGACGGACATTTCGAATTGACTGAGAATTGAAATTTCCTGAAACACATGGATTCTGCTTTTTATTTACTGAATTGATTATTTTGAGACTATCGCACACTGTTATGTTACACTTCAACATATTCATCGGCATAAGCTTATTCATATACATCTTTCGTAACATGTCTAATATGCGATATAATGTAAATGCAAACTAAGACTCAAATTTTGTACAAATCTAACATGCTACAAAAGGGATATCTAGAGTATGCATTACAATGTAAATGCCAACCAGACTCAAATTTAGTACACATTGACCTAAAACATATATAAGTATATGTATAATGTATGCGATATAATGTGAATACCAACTTAAAGCAAATTTTTGTACAAGTTCACCTAAAATATACAATAATTGGGATATGTATAATATGCGATATAATGTAAATGCCAAATTACACTCTAAATTGGTATAAATTAACCAAAAACATTCAACAATAGGGATATATGTTGTATGCACTATAATGAAAATGCAAACATATACTTAAAATAGAGATATCCAATAAAAGTACGTAACTCGACGAAATTTTACCTATGATCACGATACATGACAAATGAAATCGTATATTGTGTACCTAGTGGAACATAGACGTTATGACCATTGTAAATTGTGGTATAGTTTCTATGATATATGCATTAACCTTATAAATTTTACTACAGAATCGAACAAACCTTTTCGAAGTTTCAATGACGATTAGGTCTGTTGCTCACATTATAAATTATGGCATTTGTAAAAGGACATTTTAACTGTTGTTTAAGGTAGAATGCATACAGCTTATTAAGAGTAAATAAGTCTACTTTGAAGGATGCGAGGTGTGGTGTTGGATTGAACACCCTTTTTCAAAAAAAAAAAAAAAATAAAATAAAATGGGAAGAGTAAGAAAACGGCAATATAGCTAAAACACTCTTTTTTTCAGAAACCCCCTTAACGAAGTATCCCGCCACGAAATTCTAAGCGATCGATCTATACTAAATAACACTTTTTATTATTTATTTTATTTTTTATTATTTTATTCTAATTTGACGCTCTTCTTAGTATAATTTTTTTAATTGTAAACGTTAATAGAATTATAAATATAAGTTTTATATCTTTTCATTATTGCTTCAAATAAAACTTAACTAAGCAGTCAGATAAATCAGAAATGTAATTAGCTCCCTCTTATACCCGCATTGATTTTATTTTTCCGTATTATATTTATCAATTATGGACTTTTGACGAAGTCAATATGTTATATATGGACCTATTAGGATTATATTGACCGAGGGCGAAGTCCAAGGTCAATATATTTCTAACAGGTCATATATAACATATTGACAGAGTTAAAAAGTCCATTATTTTTTTATTACATATGTAGTTTTCATTTTCATGGTATCCCCTTACATTTTTGTGAGGATAGATTTTTTGAATATGCAGAAACTGATATTAACAAAATAAAATCTCTGTATGTTTGAAGGCGGAAATTGATCTGCACAACGAATATAGTGTGATGGCTGCAAGATGGTTGATAGGATAAATATATACCGACAAATCTCTTATTTGTAACAAAAAAACAAGCAAATATTTTGCTTATGTCAAATGATGTACCATAAATACCGTGTGACAACTGTTCAATACATTTTTACTGATTTCAGTGGTTGCTCTGCAAAACATGTCTTTTTATCAAGACCACCCCTTAATTACTATTAGACTATGTGAAAAGGTTCTTGCATAATTTTAAAAATTTTTTTAAAGTATTTTTATAAAAACTTTCTGTGTAAAAAACAGTAAATTTGAACGTTCAAATGTACAAATCGAAACATAACGCCAATTTACTAAAAATGGAAACATAGCGTCAATATGTAACGTCAACATACATTAAAATAGAAACATAGCGTCAATATACCTATAAATAGAAACAACACTGAAAATACACTGAATATTCTTAAAATCACGTGACCGTTTCAGCCTATGAAATCAGTTGGAACCTGTACCATATGTAATATTTAAATATTATATATTATATATATTATATTTTTATAGCAGATTATTTGTATAAATTCATAAGCTTAGGTACAACTTGTATTAAATAAAATGACGAATATAGATTTCTCTTTGTCAATTTATGTGTTTTAACATGCAGTGTACCGGCAAATTTTATTCCCAGTCTCAAACCCAATATTGTAGCAATACCAGTTAACTCAGTAACTATTGTGAATATTCGACCAACGCGCGACAACTCTTGTAACAAAATGAATTCAACTGAGCAGTTAGTACAAAAGTCCATATTTCAAAAATGAATCGCTATCAAAAAGACAAATAAATACTCATGGAAATTGGTAGAAAAATCAGTTATTACATAAGTTCTATCTGCCAATGAGTGGCGAATGGGGGGTAAGCCAATTCCAAGTAAGAGTGAAAAATCACTGCAATTCATCAAACGCTAGAAACAAAATAAACGATAAAAAGACAATTCTGTATTAGTTCGGGTGGAAAAGAGAAATTTAGACACATACTGTTTTCAAAATTAAGTTACGGTCACTTGTTTCTCTGAAGTATCCTTGTTCTGAGAAAACTTTTCATTCAAACTCATATTAAGCAGTTTTTATTTCAAAGAGTTTTCGAACATGAATATCTATTTTGCTGGCTAAATATTGCCCTCTAAGAGCCGCTTCGAATTTTTAAGACGCTTGTTAAATATATTAGAATCGAAATAGATTATTGCAGTTTGCCTCTATGCGAATTAGAACATGGTTAACCCGTGTATTTGTCTTCATGTTATACCTCGGTATCGGTCAGTATAAACTATTGACAGATATAAGATCTAATCATGTTCTAATTCGCATAGAGCGCGCTTTAAATAATCTATTTCTTAATTTTAATTCATTTTCAATATGCGATGGATATTCAAGTCATTTCATGATTTATGGAAGAATCAACACTCCTTGCAGACGACTATCCTCCTAACTGTCTAATTTTCTACCCCGTGACTTTTTTCTACGCATTTTATTTAACAAACACGTAAAACTGTATTTGCAACTTTAATCATTGATATATGGCTGAAATATTTTCAAGAAGGAAAGATATTAAAATGATTATATATAATGCTGCTAATTGCAAAAAATGCATGACACTGACAGAAATCTAACCTAATAGAAAAAAGAAATGTCTACGACACTGTCAAGAAAACAACTGATGCCAACCACAATTTTTTTTTCACAATAAAAAGTTTGCCTTCAGCTTTTTCTTTAGATTTCTTTCTCGTAGTGTGCTTGTGGGGAGGGTACAAATTATCAAGCAATACTAATGTGAAATAAGTAAAAACAAGATTATGTGTTTTATTCTTCTAACAATACAATGATGCGGTGTAATTCTTATTTTTTTATTACAAAAGAAACATTTTATTCCAATATATTCAGCAATACTGTAAACCAACTTATTTTCGCGGATACTTTGCTTAGCGTTTGTCCCTTCTGGTTTAGTTTACGGCTACTAATTTTCGCGATTTTCTATTTCTGTAAATGCATTTACATTAAGATTAGATATATTGGAGACGATTTATTTCGCGATATTTTCACGCACGCGAAAATCGCGAAAATAAATTGCTCGCGAAAACTAGTTGGTTTACAGTATGTTAGTGCTAGTGTCGTTTTTTTTGGGGGGGGGAGGGGCTTAGTCTACAAAATGTCAAGGGCGGGTCCCCAGGTGATGGATGGGGAATGTCTTGTTCATACGGGGTATAAAATTCATAATAAGAAAAGGGGGACCGTGACCGATCATAGACGAACTGTGCATGTGGAGAAATGCCAAGTTCGATGCAGTTTAAATTTTGGAAGGAGATCAGTCTTCCGAGGCGGTACAAGGCTTAATTGCCTGCCCCTCCCCATTCCCCCCTTTTCCAGTGGCAATCAAACGTCGTTTCCCCATCCCTTCAACTTCATTTCTTTCTTCGTTTACTTATATTTTTTCATTGATTTACTTGTATTCGTTCTGATATAACTGGAAAACTGCTCAATGGACATAATACTTTAACTAATCAACACCTATAGCGCCTCCTCCTGATATCTCAATGCTATTCCACCAAAGGCGTCAACCGAAGGGTGACATATGGAATTATTTCTGAAATATGTACATATATATTACATGTTCTTAAAATTCATAAAATAGAATATAAGATTTCGAAAAAGATACTTATAGCTTTGACATGAAATTGCTGTTTCATGACACACAGCTCAAAATGAGTCATGAATGGTCTTGATTTGAAAAAAAATGCATCCTGGAGAGGCATATATCAAAAATCCGTTAGCCACAAACATCAACTACTAAATATATTACTATATTTTTCCCTCGCACTAGAAAATATTACGGACTGTTTACGATGTTTTATTCAAATTAAATTTTATTTTCTTCAGTAAAATATAACTTAATTTTCTATCTCTTTTTCTCCTAAGCTAGATTATCTTATTCTCAAAATATTTTTTTTTTTATAAATGATTATCAAATAGTGGTTTGGAAACAAAGGTTATAAAGGGACTGCTCTTGTATATTTCAGAATGATCATGTAGCATTAAACAATCTTCTTTCTGCCGGAAAGAGAAGTAATCAATAAATGTCAAAAAATTAATTCTAAACGCTAATCAAGTAAACATCGTAGATTCTGTCAAATAAAATTATCGATCTACATCTTCATGGTCTTGTTAAGATCATGGTCACCCAGTTAAGTATATCGTTCGTATGACCAGCTTTGACAAGAGAGGTACGAGCCAGACTTAGCGACTTTTAAAAGTGTTAAAAATTGCAGAAACAATGCAAATAGATTGCACTTAATTCTATATCGAGTCGGGTATACGGTACTTGTAATTTGGAATGAAAACTTGCTACCATTGTTTTTTTTTTCTTTTTTTTCAATTTTACAAAAATAAACGGTCCTTAGGGGCCTTCTTGATCTCGCTTGAGGGGGTGAATATTGTTCACCTCTAGTTGAAGACCCTCAGGCGACATCAAGATGTAGACAGTAATTAAAGCCTACCATTGGACCGATGCCTCTGCTGGTGGACCAGAGGTCCCCGAGGGTATTCACCAGTCCAATAGTCAGACTTGTCTGACTCGAAAATTTACCGTGCTTCTTTTAGAAATTTACTGTCTATCAAAATTCTAACCCCTTAAAAATACTACGGCTTCATTCCGTGTATAGCACTCAGTAGATGTCCTTAGTAATGGAATTTGCTTCCTATTTCGGTATTTTTGGTATTGAGTACTTCTTTTCTGACTATTTTTTGGATTATTACTTTCCATATTATTTGATTCTAATGCTGCTGATGAGAGGTTACTCCTTGAAACATGTGAAACACGTGTACAGCATAAAAAAATTTTACCGTTCATGATGCAACTTTGGTATTTATGTATTTTGATAAACTGGAGTTCTCTTTGTATCGTGTGCTTTTTGTCACATGTACATTCACTCCATATCCTTTCATTTTTCCTATACTTTCGTGAACCGTACGTACTTTTATGTGATATCTCTACTTCGAAATTTATATAATACATACAACAATAATGAGATTTATGGTATGCAATACAATGGAATTCAAAATAAAATTCAAATGTGGTACGAATTTACCTAAAACTTTCAACAATAGTGGTATTAATAGTATTAAATATAAATGCCAATTAATTCTCAAATTTAGTACAAAGTTACCTACAGCATGCAACAAAAATGGATATCTTTAGTATGCAATGATGTAAATGCCAACTTAAGCTCACAATTATTCAAAATCATGCAACAATAACGGTATCTGAAGTATGCGATATAATGATAATGCCAAATAGTACTCAAAGTTGGTAAAAATTCATAAAACACTCCAAAAGAGGCAAATCTATAATATGCGATATAATGGAAATGCCGACAAAAACTCAAATTTGGTACGAATTTACCTAAAATATGCAACAAAAGAAATATCTATTGTATGCGATATAATGTTTATGCCAACTAATACTCAAATTCGGTCCTAATTTATCTGAAACATGCAACAATAGGGATATCTATTGCATGCGATATAATATAAGTGTCCACTAAACTCAAAATTGGTACAAATGAACCATAAAACATGCAACAATTTGGATATATGTTGTATGCGTTTTAATTTAATGCTAGCTTATAATAAAATTCGATACTAATTTTCAGAGAACTAGAAATCATACAAAAAGAGTCATATCCATAGCATGCGATATAATGTAAATGCAACTTTGATTCAAATTCGTTTAAATTCACAAACTTTGAACATACTCATATCTATAGTATTTGTCAGAAAAAAAATGCAACAGTAGAGATATCTACAGTATGCAATACAATGTAAATGCCAATCACCACTCAAAATTGGTATTAAATTATAAAAAAAAGGAACAATAGGGATAACTAGAGCATGCGATATAAAGGTAATGCCAACTTTTTCTAAGATTTCTTACAAATTTACCCAAAATATGCAACAATAAGGATTTCTTTTGTACGCGATATAATATAAATGTCAACTTAGGCTCAAAATTGGTACAAATTAAACAGGAACATGCAATAATAGGGATATATGTGGTATGCAATATTATGCTAATGCCAACTTATACTCAAATTTTGTACAAAAAAGAGGCAAATCTGTTGTATGCGATAAAACGTAAATGCCAAATAATTCGCAAATTAGGAACAAATTAAAGTAAAAATACATAAATAGGAATATGTACCGTATGCGATATAACGTAAATGCCAACTTATTTTCAATTTCGGAAAAATTGGCAGAATACATGCAAATAAAGTGGGGTTTCCTCACCGTTCATTGAAGATCTTATGGAAGTTTTGAGTTATTATTACTCCCATTGGGTTGTTATCTCTTTGACACATTCCCCGTTTCCCTTCTTTTTCCTATTTGTTAAACCATATTCTAAATTTGAGACGATAAAATGGAATATATAGGATTTCGACAAATTTCACCCGAAATGTTTCATTCTCCAGCAAAATAAATTAAACTCGCAATTAAATAAATACCGAAATGCAAATTCATTTTATTTGACACTTCATGCATACTGTCGGGTGTAACGTGTATAGTTAAAGGTGTATGGTGTAATATGTATGATGCATGGTGTGAGGTATATGGTGTTATGGTGTAAGTTGTAATGGCGTATAGTTTATGGTGTAATGGTACATAGCGTATGATGCATGTTATAATTTTATCATTGGATGTATTTCACTTTCAAGCATTGTACAATGACTGTCCTCCGCAAACTTACAAAAAGACACACAGACGACAATCGATGATTTACAGGTGAAAACTCTGCCTTTGGCAAAATTTGGCTTAACGTGAAGGCACGTAATTAATTAAATCTCTAGTAGCGGGTGACAGTGTTTGTAAGAGTGCTTTGTCCAATATGTTATGCTTGTTGACAACCCCATGACAAAAATGATGTAAAACAGGGGTTGAGGTGGCGTTGTTCAACATTTAGCAAGCGAATTCCGCTTAAACCGATGGTAGGGGACGTCTCGAACTTACTATGAGGTAAGATTGTCTGCTCTTATATTGAAGGCCTCATGGTGAATTCAAGATGAAGAACAACAATTCAAGCGTTGTTCCATTTGCTTGGTCTTACTTTGTATTTGAAGGGATTTTGTCCCATATGCATTTACTCCGTATCCCTGCATTTGTTCATTTACATAATTTCATGTATTGCTTTTTTTCAATCTTGATCTTCTGATATGACCTGCCGAGATGCCCAGGGAAAGGATAAACAAACATTTAATGAACATATGAGAGGATATGATATGAATGTTCATTGCTTTACAAGCAGACTAGGTTCCTTGAGCTAGCCGCCAGTTCAGCGGCGAGCACTCTTTGACCCATATTTCTAAATTACGTTTTGTCATATTCTTTTGTTTTTCAAGACAGTGTTCATAGAGTTAGTATTCTACCTGTATGTGGTTTTATTAGTATGTTTACTATACTATAGAAAAAGGGGTGGACGAAGGTGAGATTCTTTTGGGTACCAATTAACCGGTTACACTCTACCACAAGCTTTTGCTTTTGCTGGTACCAGGTCTGGCCATCCGGATTTTCTATCACTTTATCTGTTTGTCTCAGGTCTTGTAGTTGTTTTAAAGTGCAGTTCCTTTGTGGATTGTGGCATGTGTTTATAATTTTCGGTCATTGTAGGTGTTAACTGTTATCTTGACTTGGTAATGGTAAAATTATTGTTTTTGTTGTTTGTCAACCAAACAAATAGATATCTTATTGTTTTAATCAAATGAACAAGGTATATTTTAGATGAAAGTTTTGAATTTTTACAACAAGAGCCTACTGACAGAGATATTGACAGATTAGCCACCCATGCAATAGATGAAAGCCTACTGTTAGCTGTTCAGCTAAACATGGATGCTTCATTTTGGCTAGAAATGAAGAAGGACGGCCACAAAATTGTCAGGATCAACCGAACGATGCTACGAAAGTGGCGGAGTGAGCATCCAGGAAAACAAAAAATGAGAGATTTGGCACAAGCCTGTAGTAATGTTGGAATAAACATTCGTTTTATTTTGTCAGATTTCTATAACGATGACTAAATAACTGATTTTATTCGTTTAGTTTACAGCAAACATATCTAAATGCAGGTGTACCATAGACAATAAAGTCAGATACAGTCAAGTTTTGTAAAGGGACGTAAAAAAAAGATATACTTTAATTTGTCATGTTCATGGGCATTTTTTTTGCGGTTGAGAGATTTGGCACAAGCCCGTAGTAATGTTGGAATAAACATTCGATTTATTTTGTCAGATTTCTATAATGATGACTAATGAATGACTAAATAACTGATTTTATGCGTTTAGTTTACAATAGACATATTTAAATGCAACTGTACCATAGACAATAAATTCAGATACAGTCAAGTTTTGTAAAGGGAAGTCAAAAAAAAAGATATACTTTAATTTGTCATGTTCGTGGGCATCATTGTTTTTGCGGTTCTGATAGATATCACTATTCTTTGGGCATATAAATTTGTGGTTCCAAATTTTGTGCATCCAAGTATCTAAGAACCGAACCGTCAAACAAAAGAACGTACAATTCATGGACAATGGCAACATCCGAAACACTAAAACAAGGACACCACCTGAGTATGGGACAAAAAAAAAGAAAAAAGGAAGACACATACAGATAAACAACACAAACCCAATAAAAACCATGTGTGACATCAGGTGTATCGGTTGAGTATGCATCTTCTCCTTTTTGTAAGACACCCGCCGTGTTAAACATGTCATCTCCTATAGAAGAAAAAAACTTAGATGTAGAGGGACAGATCTGTTGTCATCTGGGAAACAGATATCCCATAGCGATCCGAAAGATCTTGAGGTCGACCGTAAAACTTCTGTAGTGATGACTTTAAGATTTTGATAACGTACCCTTGCCTAAGTGGTCTATTTGTAAGCAACTGAGCTCTATTAAAGAAGTCACTGTAACAACCACACGTCCTTGAGCAGTGAATGAGTTTTGAAATGAAAACATCCGTATGCTGGTGCTTTTGGAATGTTGCTACAAAGGAAAGGGAAGTTGACTATTGGAAAAATGAAGTCATCTTGTGTGTCATACAATGCTCTGCACAATAATGCATTTCGTTAGGATCGTTATTTTGTTGATCTTGTGGTGAACCACGGGATCCACGAAAACTGGAACTCAACAGGCAATTGTACTTTAAAAATACATGCCATGGTAATTACAAAATTATTTTTCTGGGAAACTTGTTATGAATAGATAAAAGTGATCCGAAGTCATGATTTTCAAAAACTAACCAAAAATGATGATTTGCATAAATAAGTACTAAGTTTGAAATTTTGAAAGTTTTCGTTTATCGTAATCAAGGGTTCTTCACATATATTCAATTAGGTTAAACCTTGGGTAATGGAAGCTATATTGTTTATCACTTTCTTATGAAATGTACAATGAGAAAACAACATATAAGTAGTTTTAGTTTTGATTAAAACTTCCATATTGATGTTTTTTCACGTTGCGAATTAATATCCACTTTGTTATAAAAATAAACAGCCTACGTCCAGTTTTAATAACGAGTTTATTAACTCTATATGCTATTCAATGATGTCTATAATAATGAAAATATTTAAAAGTCAGATTTCTAGCAAGGAAAATAATCTCAAGCATAGATTCATCCATTTTATAGACTTTTACGTATTATTTTGAATTAAAAAAAAGAAAAAAGGATTGGTAGATTTTTCTAAAAATTTTATAATTTTTTACATATACTTAAATTCTTCTTATTCTCATTTCTCGGTGAAATTTAATACTGTTAGATAAGGTAAAATTGAGTAAAATGTTTCGACTTAATCAGTATAAGTTCAAAACACCTTTGATTTTTCAGTTAAAACCATTAGAATTTATTGTTATATTTGATGTATACACTGGTTATTACTATCAAATGTTGCTTTTGAAGAAATAAATATCAAATACAATATTGATAAACGCTTTTTTACTCACCAAAATCATGTCTAAAGACTATAAAGTAAGGGGAAATGTAGGAATGGTTGAAAATAGCTTAAAGCTGATATATATGTATAATTTACACCACTAGGAAGACGCGTATCGAGTCCAATAATTTTTACTCTTCTTGATAGTTTGTTCCCTATAAATCAATGGCATTGTTGGATGTATAAGACGATTGTTCTAATAACATGGACTAAAGACCTTTTTAACGATTAGATATGTTATTTGCTTAGTAAGACACTTGGTTATAGTAATAAATTACCTAATGCATGTTTGGGGCTTGTTTTCGACTTTCCAAACTGAAATGTTTGTTCGAAAATACTTAATATCCTTCATGAAATAGAAAATATTGAATCTAAACGCTGTTGTAAACACACCATAAGACCCTGCATGGGTCCTATAAAGAGTTTTGGAGCGCGCATTCGCAACCGGAAGTGGGCATTTATTCATCTAGGGCGCCATATTGAACGGAAATGTTGCTATGAATCAACATTGGCTTTCCACAGGGGTCATAGGGAGAGCATAAGAGAGCGCATGTGCAAGCGGAAATGGGTTTTAAGTTCCTTTGAACAACCACATTGACCGAAAATGATGTTATGAGTAAAAATCCACTGTCAATATAAAGTATAAATAAAAAAACTTACTCCCTTTTTGATATATCTTTTTTAATCTCGTCAAAAGACTAAGCAGAATGTTAAAAAATTACTGCGCTGGGGGGTCGGGTGATTATTTTTTATAAAAAAATATATTTCTTTCTGTGCTTAATAGACTATTACAACATTGAAGTTTTGTTCATACACTAGACGCAACTTATCTATTTTTATGGCAAATGAAAAACACATTTATCTGACATATTTAAGGATTACCCCTTTAAACGATTTCTGAAACCGTTAATTAAATCTTCGTGTAGAAATGAAACTTTGACAATTTTATCTAGTATTTTCTAGTACAACAGCATATATTCAAGAAGACCACTATATACAAAGTAATTGACACCGAGCCGTTAGTCTAAAACGAATAATCCAAGGACAATGATAACATCGGAAAAGCAGAGACACAAAGATATAACATGTCATGAGTACGGCACAGGAAATAAAACTGTAGACACACACATACATGAAAAAATAAACAACACTGACCAATAAAACCATGGGTGAGATCAGGTGACCGGCAGAGTAAGCACCTATTGCTTCTTATCATACAACCGCCGTATTTAACATTTCCAATCATGTAGTAAAGTCAAATCCTCTGGAGGAAACAACAATTTAATGCTTTTAAAGGGAAAGATCTGTTCTCATTTGGGAAAACAGATATCCCATAGAGGTCCACAAAATCGGGGTGTAGATCGTTAAACTTCTGCAATGATGACTTCAAATAATGGGTATTGTTCCTGTTTAAGTAGCTTATTTCTGAGCAACCGGGCTATGTCGAGGGAGTCAATGTACCGACCACAGGCTCTTGACTAGCAAACGAGTTTGGAGATGAAAACTCCATATGACGGTGCTGTTGGAATGTTGCTACAAAGAAAGGGAAAGTTCGCTTTTCGCGTTTATCATACAGCTTAGTCTGTATTCTGTCTTTGCTCTCAATTTCAAGATGAAGGTCAAGGAATGAGACCGATGTGGAAATGTCTTTAGTACCCTTGATTTCGAGCTCTTCTGACGAGATCAGATGAAGCAAATATCAAAAAGGAGGATGGTTAATTGACAAAGTATCAACTAAACAACGGAAGTTAGAATTGAAGAATTGGGCTAGTTGCTATCCTAGTTTTGAAGATCCTTTCGATGAATTCGGCCACATAAGAGTAGCGAAACAGACCGGCTAGAGGAATGTACACAAATTTAACTACTTCTTCGGTATATTGTTTCTCCGATTCGGAGTCATATTTCACAAAGTAAGCTTGTTCTCTGCATATAACAATGTACCTATATCCCCGTTTACCGTTCTTATGAGAGAAACATATATGAATTAAATCTTTCAGTCGAAATTTTAGTTGTTTGCGAGGAATGGTGGCATAAAGTGTTAAGAAGTCAAAGTTTTAATGCTGTGGCAGTGTGATAATGATCTGCAATCTTAGATGTAAAGCAGATCTGAACAGTTTTTCAATATCCATATTTCATTTACACCGCTTTTTGTAAAGCAAGTATCACAATATTTTGAAGGCCCCTTTCAGCTGTCAAGATAGAGGTGAAAAATGTTAATGTTGTTACAGTTTGATAATGATCTGCAGTTTAAGATGTGAAGTAGGCTTTTAGAGTTCTTCAATGTCCACATTTCATTTACACCGCCTCTTGTACACAGTATCACAATAGTTTTGACGACCTTCTTTTACAGCTGTGAAGATGGAGGTTAACAGCTTAGATACAGGTTTTGTATAATATTTGGCAGATCCAGTGATGTATCTTTATTTGTATGGATTTTTATGTAATTATGGTAACCATTTCAAAGATGGGAGACATATGTCTTCATCCTTGTTTGACATCAGTGTCTTAAGGACACATCTCCTTTTATATAACAACATAAGTGAAGAAGTTTCGTTTTTATATTTTTGTACTTCAATTTAATAGCAGGATCATATCTGCATTTGTTGCATATTATAAAGTTGTTATGTCCCAAATTAATATGAATAATACATTTTTATAGAATAAGTCATAAACAAAAACACAAAATGTTAAACGGATGTTTTTAGGATCGATTTCTATTGGATAAATTAAATTAACGACTTTGTCAGGGAAACTTTGTGTCCGTTTACTGATCTTTATTATTGAAAAAAAAACAGGTTGTACCAATTAAGCAGACGAAAAATTATTCGCTGATATATGAAAAATACTGAGCTTCATTAGTAAAAATTATGTTTTCATTCGCATCCTTAGAATAGAAAAACTTCGCCTATGGTTTTACTTTTTTAGTCTGGAGCCTGTTTTAAGGCATTATTTGGGTTTAAATGTATGATATATGTCTAGATTAACTATTTAGACAATATGTTGTACAGTTGTGCTTACTTGTATTATTCTTCCGGCATATTTTGGCCATTGTTATGTAGTGATAAAAATTGTATACAGTTTGCCTTCATAACGACTGATTTCGTACACAAGCCAGTTTTAATCGATACATGTAGTTAAAGTTTACCATTTTTGTTCATCAAAATAAAAAGGTTATATATATATATATAAATGTGGATTTTATTATAAATTCTAATAAAAACATGAGAATTTAAGAAAATCATAAGAAAAACATTTGCCAGAAGAGCAAACATTACCAAACTCGATACGCGTCTTCCTGGCGGTCGTTTAAATACTATATATATTTAAGAACTTAAACGAGCGGAAATGTTTAGCCTTACTTAGGCCTTCCCCTATTTCATATACTTTTCAGGTCTATTTCACCGGGAAATTCAATCACTGCTACTTTCTGTTATAATATGTATTATTGGAAAAGATGTTCTAAGTTGAAAAAAAAAAAACATGTATGGTCATTTTAATTTCTTATTTTTGACAATAAAATACGTTATCATTCCATTATTAATGTCATAATTATATAATTATTGCTATTTCCCATTCGCCATAGTTTTAAATTGTGTACTTGCTGTTCACCTACATTTGTGTCTCAATTTTTTTCAGACCTTATGTGATATACTTTTTGGTGTATCTAATGCTGCCGTTGTCTTTGGAATGTTCTTTTTCGAACTGACAGTGCGGTCCTCACTTACGTTATCACATGTTTTAGAAATATACATGTAGGTTACGATATTCATGTATTTGAATTCTTAAAATGAGATATAAAGACAGTCAGAGTAGCAATTTTTGAGCAAAAATAGTGATATATAAACAGTATTTTATCTGATTTACTGATCTTAATTCCCTTATGAAAATCAGAATTTTGTTAATACAATGTATTCTAATTTTTATACGTTTGTCATGATTTCTTATTGGTATTGACTAACGTAATAATGACATTAACAATTTGCTTTAATTTTTTTAATACCAACTGAACAATATCGATTTTCAAGAACGCACTATCAATCGTTTAGATTGCAGTATTTTTTTTTCAAAATTCTTTAAGGAATGTATATTTATGTCACCACAGACAACGTCGCGGTGACATGTTGCTATTCTAAGTTTCGTCTGATCACATGTATAACTCTTCTCAATATTATTTGTCTAATGATTTTTGCCCGATGAATTATTTTAGAATGGCTTCATGCAATGAAATGAAACTTGGTATGAAGTAAGATCAACATACAGAGAAGATTTTTACGAAAAAGTTCAAATGGTTACAATTTCAAAGATGGCCAGCATATAACGTTAAAAAATGAGGATTCCATATCTCGGGAATTGCTTCATAGAATTTGTTATTTTGTAAAAATAATCAGTAAAATGAAAAGGAGTCCATGGGATATTGTTCTTATTATGGCTGTTATTTCAATAATGGCCGCAAAAATACATATCACACAGCGATGGAAACGTTCAACAATCCCAAAATAGCGCTCATCGTGTGAATCGTATGCTTTCATTGTGTAGACCGTTTGCGTTCATCGTGTAAATCGTGTACGCTCATCGTACATCGTGTATCGTGTAACGTGTAACGTTCATTTCGTGTATCGTGTAACTTGCACTTACGCAGTTCATTTAAATTCCACATTTTATAAATAGGTTTGCCAGTTTTCTGCACAACAAGGTTGTTTTATTTCTATTTTTTATCAACTCGAAATATACCTTTTTTCAATCGCCGATTTTACAAGAAGAAAATGAAAATATTATCAGATTAAGTATCACTGGCGATTTTTGTCACAAAAATATTTATAGTTTAGGAACGCAAATCTTTATTTAATCAATTTAAGATTTTCAATTTTAACAATGCAGCTATATCAGGCTGTTCAATATAGTAGAAGAAATAAAAGTCTAATCAGATGAACTTATTATATTTATGGTAAAATCATAGGAAGTTTTAGTATTGCGGACACCGGTATAATATGAAATAGACAAAAAAGTGTATTTTCTTTTATATTTATGGTTATATCTTATATGAAGTTTTAGAATTGTTGACACTGGTATAATATAAAATAGAGAAAAAGTTACTTTTCTTTTATATTTAAAGTTTCTCTTATATTTATGATTAAATTATATGAAGTTTTGGTATTGCGGACCCTGGTATAATATATAAAAGAAAAAAGTGCCCGTTCTTTTATTTTGATGGTTAGAGTATAAAAAGTTTCAGTATTGCGGACAACGGTATAAAATTATATAGAGAAAAAATGCCCTTTCTTTTATATTCATGATTAAATTATATAAAGGTTTAGAATTGTTGACACTGGTATGATATAATTATCAATGAAGGGATATGGAGTAAATACAAATGAGACAAAGTCTCTACAAATACATGGTAGATAAGCAATGGAACAACGCTTTTATTGTTGTTCTTCATCTTGAAGTCGCCATGAGGCCTTCAACAATGAGCTTTACTCATACCTCATAGCAAGTTCAAGACGGCCCCTAGCACCGGTTTGAGCGGAATTCATTGCTAATTGTCGAGCAACGCTACATCCATGCTTTTTTATTCTAATGATCCATGGATGCGGGATCGTCAACAAACTAAAAGTTAACTGGCGAAGCGTTCTTACAATCGCTGTCATCCACTGCCCGACAAAAAGACGACAGAAGACGATCACAATATTTAAACAAACACAGGGCACTCATCGAGTCAATTGTAAGAAAACTTGGCAAAATAAAATTATGAGATGTGGGCACAATAAACAGGTGGTCAGAATTACAATTTCAGATTACAAAAAATAAAAAGGCCAAAACATGAAAGTGTGATAGCATATCCATATCAGAGATTCTCTCAAGAACAAGTACACCATAACTGAAATGTATAAAGAGCATACATCTCTCTCACGGGGAAACATGATCAAATAAAGAAAAAGTTACTTTTTTTATATTTATAGTTAATTTATATGAAGTTTTAGTATTGCGGACACCAGTATAATATAAAATAGAAAAAAGGCCATTTCTTTTATATTGATGGTTAGAGTATAAAAAGTTTCAGTATTGCGGACAACGGGATAATATAAAATAGAGAAAAAAATGCCCTTTCTTTTATATTCATGGTTAAGTTATAACAAGTTTCAGTATTGCGGACATCGGTATAATATAAAAATAGAGAAAAAGTACCCTTTCTTTTATATGCATTGCTATATTATATGAAGTTTCAGTATTGCAGACACCAATATAATATATAAAATAAAGAAAATGTGCCCTTTCTTTTATATGTTTGGTTAACTTATATGAAGTTTTAGAATTGTTGACATTGGCATAATATAAAATAGAGAAAAAGTTACTTTTCTTTTATATTCATAGTTAAATTATATGAAGTTTCTGTATTGCGGACACCAGTATAAAAGTGCCCTTTCTTTTATATTGATGGTTAGAGTATAAGAAGTTTCAGTATGCAGACAACGGTATAATATGAAATAGAGAAAAAATGTCCTTTCTTGTATATTCATGGCTAAATTATATAAAGTTTTAGTATTGCGGTTAATATACAATAGAGAAAAGGTGCCTTTTATTTTCTATTTATGGTTATATTATATGAAGTTTTAGTATTGTTGACACCGGTATAATATAAAATATAGAGAAAATTGACCTTTCTCATATTTATGGTTAAATTATATGAAGTTTTGGTATGATGGACACTGGTATAATATAAAATAGAGAAAAAGTGACTTTATTTATATTTATGGTTTATTCATGTGAAGTTTTAGTATTGAGGACACCGGTATAATATAAAATAGAGAAATAGTCCCCTTTCTTTAAATTTATGGTTAAGCCATATGAAGTCCCAGTATTGCGGACACCGGTATGATATAAAATAGAGAAAAAGTACCCTTTCTTTAATATTTATGGTTAGAATATAGGAAATTTCAGTATTGTGGACATGGGTATAATATATCATAAAAAAAAAAAAAATCCTTTCTTTTATAGTCATGGTTAAATTACATGAAGTTTTAGTATTGCGATCACCAGTATTATATAAAATAGAAAAAAGTGTCTTTTCTTTTATATTTATGGTTATTTTATATAAATTTTTAGTATTGCGGACACATATGTAATATAAAATAGAGAAAAAGTGGCCTTTCTTTTATATTCATATGTTATATTATATGAAGTTTTAGTATTGCAGACACCGGTATAACACTCTAAAAAAATCTTTTACTTACTACTGTTTAAAACAAGTAATCAATTACTCAAATTGAGTAAATATTTAAGTATTTAAAGTTGTCAGAATCTTAAATAATTGCCAATCATGACTAGTAATACTTAGTCATGAATTACTTAGTATTCATATTACTTAGTAATGAATTTACTTATTTCTTTTAGTAAAACAGTTACTTAAATAAGTATGAGAATAAGTAACTATAATACTTGAAAATAAGTAGTTCAAATACAAAATCTAGTATTAATTGTGACTGAAACAAGTAAAGAAATTATCTAATAAACTGTGAAGTTGAGTAATTGTATTACTAAAATGAGTATTTTTTACACAAAAACTACTCAATTATTTACTTTTTTCAGGTATTGAATCAAGTAAAACCATTACTTATTACGAATGAAACTAGTAATTTCAATGATTACTAGAATAAAGTCATATATCTACTAAAACAAGTAATAGATGTAAATGGAATAAGTAATTGTATTACTCTAATGTAAGTAAATTGATTACTCAATCTTGAAATGTGTAATTTAACAAGTGCTAAATTCCCAAGTGAATATGAACGTTGAAAATGCATGCATTTAATTTCTTACCTTTATTGGCTGTTTAAGGGCCTAAATAAGTTGAATATTATTGTATTCTGTTCAAAAACTAAACATTGCCAACAAATATTAAGATATAGCACATAAATAGTTTTTAGAAGGATACAAAAATCTCTTTTCTTTCTGTTTGTCTCAAAATGTCGTCTTATTGCATTGGGGATTTGTTATTTCCTGTTCATGCCGAGCACGACAAACCTGACAAAAAATGCAAAACTGAAAACATCATATCATTATCACGAATGACTCTAAAAAATTTTTACGGACCGCAAACCAATACATGCCAATAAATGTTGAACATACATGTATTGCTAGTAAATTTGCTTTGCTTAACGCAATTATTATTTATATAGCATATTATACATAATTAAATAAACTATTTATACTTTATGAAGAGACCCACTCATTCGGGCATAATTCAAAATAAAGAAAATTCATTTTTACATTTAACATTGATGGTTACAAAAATCATGGCGTGCATGGTTCTAAATATCTATATAAAAATTATTTGTTTTAGCAAATAAACATTTTAAAGTTTTTACTTATCACTGGAATTATCTATATAAATGTTTAAATTCTTCACAAAATATAAATATATTAACTTACTGTTCATAATTAACGCACACCGATTAAGCGTCTTCCATTCACACACTACACAACATGCATGTAACAATTTCAAATCTGACCTTAATTACAAACATCTGGATCATGTTTCAAACGCGAAATGCTATCAAATCACATAGGAGTTATATAATTAAGGATCCAATCATATTGATTTACTCCAATAAACAAAAATATTAAACTTTGTCATTACACTATATTTTATAAAATCTCTATCACTTTTTTCATAACCACTTAAAAATTTTACTCTTCAATAATAATAGTATAAAAAGGGGCCCGCGGAAAAGGGAATATAACCCCTTTTTAGACTTACATTGGCTTTATTTTTTGCTTGAATCGGATTCGACTACGCAACAGTCCAGATTTTTTTTACTTATACTTCAAATTTCAAACAAAAATAAATTAATAAATAAACAAAATAAAAAAATGGACTCTGGACTTTTCTTATTAAGTGTACGTTGGACTCATGGAGATACCCTCATAAAACCGACAGATACTAAATTTTATCCAACATAAGAAATTCAACGTGACATTATATATAAACCGTCAACATTGAAGCTGATAGGATATGACAGTCTTTTGTGGAGGATCTAGGGGGTTGAGGGGCGTCCTCCCCCCTTAGGTTGGAAAATATTTAAAATTCCTAGGTTTTTTTTTCGAAAATTATGTTCCGAGCCCCCTTTTTGAAAAATTATGTGTCGGGCCCCCTCTTAGCAGAAAGTCTGGATCCGCCACTGGTCTTATGAAGTATATGAACCAAAACTTGCTCAAGGTTTAAAATAATTCATTTAGACAATCTCTCTGTTCATTCGATTCTTTATGTATATGAAGGTTAGGAAAAAGCTTATATATTTCGAATCATTATGACCTTGTATATACTATCCCTTTGAATCAGATGACATAATGAAATAAAAAATTTAATTTAAGGTGGCTCGAAGAAATTGAATGGCTATTGTTAATGTTATTTCTTTTTTATTTTTATTTATTTATTTATTTATTTTTTTTTTGGTTCCATGAGTGTTAGAAATGTGGTTAATTATTTGATATAGATATATATATATTATTGCACATTTTAGAATATTCTCTGAAACTCTTCATAATTTAAACCAAGCAGGCGGTCTATCCATGAGTTTTTGTTTTTTTAAAGTGAACAGATTTCAGGAGAGTGAAATAATTTATTGTCATTTCAAATACATGTTTTAACCAGAAAAAAACACTGTTCAACTAGCTCTTCTGCACCAGTTTCAAATAAATAAACATTTTAAGAGGGGTTTAATCAATCATTCTTATATGATGTCCCTCAAATTCTTGGTAAAACCAGCATATACTCAAGGTAGTTTTTTCAATTATTCTAATATGACGTGCCTCCAATTCTCGGTAAAACCATCATATTCTCAAGGTTGTTTTATCAATCATTCTATATGACGTCCTCCCAATTCGTGGTAAAACCAGATTATACTCAAAGTAATGTCATATACAGACCACAGCACTTTGAATAATGTCATAGACAGTTTCACGCCAGTATTTTACCTTGTCGTAATCCAAAAACGTCATATTTTACGGAGTTTGACGGCAGTTTCATTCATCAACACTAAGACAATTTCATCTCCATGGGCCATTTAAGTGTCAACGAAATTATTCATGAGAGCCTGAATATAAACTGATTTAACTTTAGGTTGACCCTTTAAAGAAAAAAGAAGTAAAACCGGGAATGTGTCAAAGAGACAACGACCCAAATGGGAATAATAACAACTCAAAGCCACCATAAGATCTTCAATGAACGGTGAGAAAACCCCACACCAAACGGTAGGTCGGAGTCGGCACATGAATAAAGAGTAATCCAGTTCAGCGAAATAAACATCATCCTAGACTCCTATAGACATAAAGTAAACTAACTAGAAAAAAGACAAGACATACAAAGGCTTGATAAATTTCCTTTACGCCTATATTTTCGCCTCAATTAAACTCGGTGTGAAAACCCGTGGTAAATTCAGTATCTATACACGATGCCGATCTTTTTTCTTAATTCAAGTAATTAATATTGAACACTTAATTCTCAGAAAGATTGTTTTTACTCAAAATAAGTATCATTAAGTAAAGCATTTGACAAATTAAGTAATTCAAATGATTTAAGTAATAGGTTAGTAAAACACTCATAAAATAAGTAAAAATCAATCATGCCTAAGTAATCACTAGTAATTAATTACTAAGTAATTTACTTAAAATAAGTATCAAACTATTACTAAGTAAAAGATTTTTTAGAGTGAATATAAAATATAGAAAAAGTGCCTTTTCTTTTATAATTATGGCTAAATTATATAAATTTCAGTATTGCGGACACCGGTAAAATATAAAATAGAGAAAATGTGCCCTTTCTTTTATATTTATGGTTAAATCATATGAAATTTTAGTATTGCGGACACCGGTATATTATAAAAAAAGAGAAAAAAGTGCCTTTTCGTTTAAATTTATGGTTAAATTATATTAAGTTTTAGCATAGCGGACACCGGCATAACATAAAATAGAGAAAATGTGCCCTTACTTTTCCATGTATGGTTAAATTACAAAGAGATTTACTATTGTTGACACCGGTATAATATGAATTAGAGAAAGTTGACCTTTCTTTTAATCTAAGATTCATGAATCACAAATAAAAACAAGAGTAAATGGATTCACATAGTTTAATTAGTATTGCGTGAACACGATATGACAAGATGAACGAAACAGGCCGCCAGATATTACAGGAAAGGTTTAGGCTAGCCTGTGCTTCGCTGGTACCAACGAAAGCTTCAATCCTCCACGATACCCTAATAGAGAGATTATCAGGACCACGAACTCCGTATGATCGCCCGCATTTACACCACGAACTCTCTGGTAATTTCAAAGAGTACAATAAGTTCCGAAATGGTACCAAATCAGGAACTGGCCTCTCTGGTAACAAAGATGACCAACCATACCATACATATAATAATTATTTATAACCATTTATAGCCATGAGGCCCTGTGGTACCACATTAGAATTCCCAGAATATGAGCTCCCATACAATGTGGATGTTCAACAGTCCCCTGTTCATCTTGCCATATCCCGCTCACCGAACCACTGTGACATTTTATTTTAACACATTACATAGCTGATATATGTAGAATCATAAAAGAGAATATTTCATTTAATAAAATTAATGTCAATGATGCAAATTAATAAAATTAATGTCAATAATGCAAAAGAAAATCAGGTGTATGTATGCAAAATATTTCAAGGTCTAACTTGACTGTCAGTGATGGAAATTTAAAGTTCAGATTGATGTATTCAAACGACATTAAGAGAAAATGAATGTAACGGAATGTCAGTATTAAGACCTGTTGATATGAAAATACACGCAATGAACTGTCTAAATGTACCCCATACTACGGTATCTGTTGAAAAATCACTTAGGAAATGTCCATCACTGTCGGAAATTTCTTATTCTAGTTTTAATATACTGCCATCATCTGTTCGAGTTGGCGTCACAGGCATGCTGCAGACTTAAAAATTAACAAAACAGCAGTAGAAACATTCCTTAGATTAAGTCATTAAGACTGAGCATTGACGGGGAGGTGGGTGGGAATTTTGTTTAAGAGAAGCCGATCGGCCTCGTTGCATGAATTAAAATGAATATTGCACTACAGACCACATGTGTGTTCAAGGCGGAGCAACGACCAGATTGACAGGCGTGAGAAATTATATTTCTAGCTGGCACGTGTATATTACTTTCACTTATATTAAATCAGTTTATCTTTCATCGATAAATTTTATTAATCTAAGATTAAACACAAGAGTAAATGGATTAATACGGTCACAGTTTATTTAGTATCGCGTGAACACTATATGACAAGATGAACGAAACAGACCGTCAGATATTACCGGAAAGGTTTGGGCAAGCCTGTGTTTCACTGGTACCAACGAAAGCTACAATCCTCCACGATACTCTAATAGAGAGATTATCAGGACCACGAGCTCCTTAGTTTCGCCTGCATTCACACCATGAACTCTCTGGTATTTTCAAAGAGTCCAATAAGGTCCGAAATGGTACCAAATCAGGAATTGGCCTCTCTGGTAACAAAGATGACCAACCATACCATACATACAATAATTATTTATAACCATTTATAACCATGAGTCCCTGTGGTACCACAGGAGAATACCCAGAATATGAGCTCCCATACAATGTGGATGTTCAATAGTCCCATGTTCATCTTGCTATATCCCGCCACATGATCGGGTATCAAACCAAAGATTACGCCTTCTGAGGTGATACCCGATCACCGCCACGCCATTCCCCAACCAAGAAACCCTATGTCCCCCTCCTTAATTATCAGTGACTACAGGTGGGACTGTGAGTGGTCCACTAACAGTGAGAAATTTGTCCAAGGCACCTTGTATGTTATTTAAGTAAATATCAATTCCAATTCCTGACAAATGTGTCCCATCGTTTCTAAAGAGAGTAGTCTCTTTTGCTCTTATATTCGGATGCCTAATTACACAACCACCAATACTCATTACAAAGTTTCTCACTTGTAGATTAATTCTCTTGCGGGATGTTTCTAATGGCTTACCGTTAATGGCGTTATGTCAATATCGTCTTTGCAAAAACTCTGACCATAAAATTTTAACACCTGGTATTAAGATCTGAAGGCGTAACAGATCACATTCAATATCAGGTGATAATTGATTAGATTTAACCAAACCAAGATCATTTGAGGCCAACTGAACTACAACATGTGTAGGAGGAGGACGGGATTTTAAATGAGCTTCAATGGCACTATGGAATTCTTCCCATTGCATTCCCCGTTGCATTCCACCTATTTCCGTTAAGCCTAAGTGAGTGCGCCCTGGTCTTGAAGCTAAACCTTTGCTTCTCAAAAAAATTATCCTGATGGCTTTTGAACCTATGAATTAATATCAGACAGATTAAATCTAAACCCTGAAAGAAAATATATTATTTATGCATTGACACACATCTTTACAGTGATAGCAATATTTTCAATAATGTTAACAGCTGTTGAATGTTTATATATTTAATTACAAGTCGTAAATCTCTTTATTTAACAGTATGTTTACATATGCATCTGAACTCCAACGACCCCATTTTTGCATTGTTTTGTCATCTATATTCAAGCGTTTGGCTTCCGTAGCCCCACCCACTCTAAATGAGTGATTTCTGTAATGACCGGGAATTCCACAAAAAGTCAGTGCTTTTTTGTAAAACAGACGAAAATTGATATCTTGTTAGATTTGAGCCATTAAAATGTGTGTAAAGGATTTGAGAAGATGATGATTGCCTACAGCGAAGATAATTGTTGAGAAGTTTCACGGGACATATAATATCATCTTTTTGATTGCATATAATCAATGTTGTACTTAGTGCTTTTTGATCGGTTTTGGAGCTGCAAATTGTAACGAACATTTCTTCGTGGTTTGGGAAATATATGTCGGAAATTGTGAGGCAGTGTTTTCCGACTTAATATTTAGTATCACATGTAATTTCTCCCACTCTTAGTAAACCGAAAAAAAAAATAAGCTGAAGGCGGAGCTTAACATCGCTGTCTCATACGTAGAATAACAGATATGGGGGAGAGATTGTGTTAAGCGCTTTAGCAAGCTTAGCGAAATTGGTAATCTAATGTCTGGTTTGTTAAAGACGAAACGCTTCAAGCATTTTAGAAACAAGAAATGATTTAGTATTATCCCCGGTTGGTCGCATTTTATGCTCATGACTGATTCCTGATATATATGTAGATATTGTAGAGGCTGAACGGCCCCTACGGGAGAGATAAGCAATGAACTATAATATATCATGAAGCGATGCTTGCAAAAATCCCCTAGGTTGTGTGAAGATCGAAATGAATTGAATGTTTCGGCTGCCGTTTTGTACGTTTTCCAAGTTCTGTCCCCCATTGAAGCATATAAAAGTGTTTGAACTTCGGAGTCTAAATATTCCAAAGATGGGCAGGGATTTCCGTCCTCTGTATTTTGTTTGCCTCTGGACACAACCGTCGAAAACCCTGCCAATCAGATCGAGAAAGAAAATCACAAATTTTGTTATTTTTCCCTATTATTTGGACACCCTTAATGACAATATTGTGTTGTAGAGAATACAAAACTAATTTTCTGACAAGTGTCATGACTCGACGGAATTTTGATGATTTTTTTGTTGATGATATGTACGACCGACATATTATCAATGTTGAATATTATTTTTCTGTTTTTGAGAAGGCTTCCCCAGATGTTCAAAGCGACGACTACGGGAAATAGTTCTAAAAAGGTTATGTCCTTGAGAATGGCCTTTTCGCCCCAGTCTTTTGGCCAACAACCTCGTGCCCATCCATGGCCTTGGTAAATTTATTCCAAATCCAAGATTTGTTCCCCCAGCTGCGTTAGAAAATAGGCCTAAGACATCATTTGAAGTCCATAAATCGCCTAACATGACGGATACCCCGTTAAATTCGGACAAGAAAGATATCCAAACTTCAATATCCTCTTTCATAGATTTTGATACACGTATTCTGTGATGCGGTTTTTTAATATTACAAGTGGCATCAATGAGCCTCCTACAAAAGGCCCTACCTAGAACCACCGCTTGGCAGGCAAAATTTAATAACCCAATAAGAGATTGTAATTGACCTAGGGTGACATGTTTGGCTTTTAAGGTAAAGTTTAAAGTATCTTTTAAGTCTTTTAACTTGTCCTGGGGGAGGCGTAATTCCATCTTGAGAGTGTCGAATTCTATCCCCAAGAATGTCAAAATTTCAGTATGTTCTACCGTTTTGTCCTCGACCAATGGGACTCCCCATAAATTACAAATATCTCTGAAATTGCTAAGTGTGTTCTCGCAAGTTGATGTATAAGGGTCGCCACCAAATAGAAAGTCATCGAGGTAATGAATAATGCTTTGGTTATGACAAACAGCTGCTGTATACCAATGTATTGCGGTCGAAAATTTCTCAAAGAGCGATCAACTAATCGATGCTCCAAAAGGAACACACTTGTCATAATAGAATTTACCCTCAAACATAAAACCCAATAGGTCAAAATCTAATGGTGATACCCTAAAGAGTCTAAAAGCGCTTTTTACATCGGTTTTGGCCAATTTCCCCCCAACCCCGATGCGCTTGATTAACTTAACGGCATCGTCAATACTGGAATAACTAACAGAACACACCTCATTGTCTACAAAATGATTTAAGGAATTTCCCATGCGGGTATGATAAATTATGTACTAAACGGATGTCATCGTTGTTTTTCTTAGCAAGAAATATAGGCGATACTCGTAATGTAGGAATGGGAAGAGAATCGAAAGGGCCAGCTACTCTACCATGAGTAACTTCTTTCATAATTTTAGCACGAACAATATCTGAATGGATTTTGGGAAATTATAGGGAGTCGGGGTCCATTATTTTGTAATTTAAAGCCAAACTTTAATCCATGAATTATCTCGTTTTTAACAAGTTGATCGGGGTAAAAAAGCAAAGATTGTTCTACTTCGTCTGGTTTGATTTGAGACGATCCTCAAAATTAAAGCAAAAATGCACTACTTGCCGTTACTGTTTTTGGCTGGGTGATCTTTGGAGCAAATTGAACACTTGTGTGCAAATTTACAATTCTTCCCAAAGTGGCATCCCCTTTATTGTAGGCCCAGCATATTGCACGAAACCCATTTACAGGATTTATGGCCCCTGGAGTTGTCCGGTTGGTGTTACCATATCCATATTCTTTAGAAGGGGGAGAAACACAGAGGAGCCAGAGCTCCATATCAACGTCGCTCCAATCAGTATGTGGTGAACGGGCTTTTTTGAGGCGATACTGTTCGTCGTAATCGATCCATCCAATACCAGAGATTCGGGGGGGCGGTTACATTACATTTTGCATGTAATTTAGAAATTGTTGTGCTTTACCTGGCCATTTTTCTAACATGACATCCATAAAATCATAAAGGCAGAGGTCCACACATGAATGTTCACGATTCGGCGATTTGTGTTTTGCACAACGGAGAAGTGCCCCCACTCCCTTTACAATGATATCGCCTGTGGGCTGAAATTCATAAATCAAATCCTTGGCGGATTTAAGGGGAATACTTAGACATATGTACTCTCCACTCCATATTTTTTCTTTAATTTCAGTAGGAATATGGGAACTTATAGGGTCAGATATGCTTGTGATGCATTGGGCGCCGGGATCCCTTGAACAATTCCCATGACCACCAATCCCATATCATCCCCAGAATTATTCATATGAGGAATGGTTGACATAGCAGCATGCATTTCCTTGGCCTGCTCCGGTGGTCCTTTGGTATGGGATAGTTTCGTCTGATGGTCTTGTCATTATATCATCCTGTTGTTGATTTTGTGTTGTCGGATCTATCGTTGTTGGACCTCTTGGTCCCTTGGAGACTTCAACAAGATCCTGTGCTGTTAATCTACTGCTACCGACTGCTTTCTGTTCCCTATTTTGAATGGGTTCAGGTTTTGAAGGTACTTTTTTCTGTCGCTTTGGAGCCATTAGAGAATGTTTGTCAAAGTAAATTCCAACCAATATCACTTGTACAATGTATTTGTATGCAATAGTTATTATATAACTCCGTATCAAACTGTATGTCGATAAAGAAATACACAAATTTGTTTGTATGCAAAAGTTATTATATATAATTCCGTATCATAAAGAAATACACAATTTTGTTTAAGAGAAGCCGACCGGCCTCGTTGCATGAATGAGAATGAATATTGTACTACAGAACACATGTGTGTTCAAGGAGGAGCAACGACCAGATTACAAGGCGTGAGAAATTATATTTCAGCTGGCACGTGTATATTACTTTCACTTATATTAAATCTTGCATCGATAAACTATTATACTGATTGTTAGAGCATATGAAGTTTCAGTATTGCGGACACTGGTATATTATAAAATAGAGAAAAGGTTCCTTTCTTTTTACATTTATGGTTAAATTATATGAAGTTTTACTGTTGGGGATACCGGTATAATATAAAATAGAGAGAAGGTGCCTCTCCTTTTATATTTATGATTAATTATAAGCAGTTTTAGTATCGCGGACACCCGTATAATGTTAAATAGAGAAAATGTGCAATTCTTTTTATAGTTATAGTTAATGTATATGCAGTATTAGTACGGCGGACACCAGTGTAATATAGAATTTAGAAAAAGTGCTCTTTCTTTTCTATTTATGGTTAAATCATATGAAGTTTTAGTATTTCGGACACCGGTACAATTT
The DNA here is from genome assembly GCA_002080025.1 of Modiolus philippinarum. Taxonomy (NCBI): domain Eukaryota; kingdom Metazoa; phylum Mollusca; class Bivalvia; order Mytilida; family Modiolidae; genus Modiolus; species Modiolus philippinarum. The sequence goes on along the minus strand of MJUU01029500.1, from coordinate 31,979 downwards.
TAAAAAGGAGAAAATGTGTCCTTTCTTTTATATTTATGGTTAGATTATTTGAAGATTTTATTATTCGGACACCGGTATAATATAAAACAGAGACAAAGTGCCCCTTCTTTTATATTTATGGTTAGAATATAGGAAGTTTTAGTATTGCGGACACCGGTATAATATAAAATAGAGAAAATGTGCACTTTCTTCTATATTGAATTTCATGGTTAGGTTATTTGAAGTTTTAGTATTGCGGACACCGGTATAGTATAAAATAGAAAAAAAGTGCCCTTTCGTTTATATTTATGCTAAAATTATATTACGTTTTAGTACTGTGGACACTGGTATAATATAAAAAAGAGAAAATGTACTCTTTCTTTTATATTTATGGTTAAATTATATGAAGTTTTAGTATAGCGGACACTGGAATAATATAAAATAGAGAAAAAAAGTGTCATTTCTTTTATCTTTATGGTTAGAATATAGGACATTTAAGAATTGCGGACACCGGTATGATATAAAATAGAGAAAATGTGCCCTTTCTTTTCTATGTTTGGTTAAATTAAAATAAGTTTTAGTATTGTTGACAACGGTATAATATAAATGAGAGAAAGATTGACCTTTCTTTTATATTTATGGTTAAATCATATGAAGTTTTAGCATTGCGCACACTGGTATAATATAAAAAAGAGAAAAATTGGCGCAAATGCAATGCACCGTACATATCATTTATTCTGTCAGGAAAATATTATAATATTTAAACCGCGGCTAGCCACGGGGCACTTGTTTTAATCGCATTACCACAGCACAGGTGACCTGAAAACTTACCTGAGCACCTTCCGACAAGTGTACACATAACAGGGGGTCAAATTAACATTTTTTGCGATGTTTATTCAAACTGAAATGCATTTTATGAAATAAATAAACATAATCTAAAAATGCATTTAACTTGAGGAATACATATATATTCACGTTTATACAACTTTTTTAAAATGTTATTATCGCTATATTTAATTTTTATTCCTATAATTTGTATTTCAGCATTTTTAAAATATTACGAAAAACAAAAATTCATTCAATTCAAATTCAAGCGGAATACACAATGATTTCCCGTTGACACTAGGCATACCTGAAATAGTTCAATTATGTTTGGTGTTTGACGGTCTAATGTTGAATATAAATTAAAACGAAAAAATAGATTATTTATTTTATTAGACGAAAACGATTTATTTATTTATGGTAGTAACTTCATCGGCAAGAAATACAGAGGAGACGCAGTAGTTGTTCTACACAAGCATGATTGCAAGCAGATTGTAGCAACAATTTTTACAAATCCTTGATTGCAGAAAAATTTTTAATTTTTCACATCATGACCGCCATAGTATATCAATTATTTCTACAAGATGTTTATATACAACATTTCCCGTATGGTCGGGAACCAGCAATACACAAAACAATAACGTCTAGGTCAACAGATATAAGCGCCGTAGCCTTCTAAAACAGCTTGAATATGAAAAGCTTAAAGGCCGGGTTCGGAACTTGTATGAAAGTGCATCAATACAAATCAATACAGACTTCAAAAAGTTTAAACTTGGTAATGTGGCAAAAAGGCATGCTTAAAAAAACATAAGCAATGGAATCATGAATGTTACTTTAAACATTTCTGCTGAAAAATTATGTTATGGAGATTTTCCATCAGAACAAATGCAGGACGATAACCCTAAAGTGGCAAGTATTAATGAAAAAAAAATGCAATGGATATCGGTGAAATCGTCCTAAATGTAAAATAAAATTAGTATGAAAACATAGGTTTCTTATCTATGTAAATATACAAGTTATGCTGTGGACAGATTCCAGAGTGATTAAACTTTTATTGAACTGAATTGTCTTCTGTTGCATACTGCAATGAAATTATTTTCATTTCAGATAATACATAAAGAAAAAAACAGATGCGCAAAATGATTCTTTTTCATGTTCAGTCTTGATTTCATTCATGGCGAAACACGCTTCAAGTACACAGTATGTCCCTTGGTGACACCCGAACGGACGATTGACATCAATTTAGACTTTGCTGCAGTTGCTAATAGCATTGCACGTGTAAACATAATTTTTCTGTGTATTGACAAATTACATATTCATTGTATTTTGTTGGACTTGAGTTGTATCCTTGATTCTTGTAGACTTCATAAATTAACATAAAAATATATAAACTACTGACACAATTTAAAATAAAAGAACGATTAGTTTAAAAGTGTGAAATATATTATTTTATTATCTCTCATTATGAAAAAAAAAATCAACAAGGATTGAATTCACCTTAGTTTCAAAGAAAATAACACTGTCGACAAGAAGCGGCGGACAGGAATAATTGGCGACCCGGAGAAAATAGAGAGGGGATCTTAGAACGTTAAAAGGTGCTTGAGAAAAGGGACAAGAGAGGGGGGATAACGAAAGGAAAACAAAGGGGTCTGGAGAAAAGAGAGAGGGATGGAACAAAGGAACAAAGGGCTGGAGAAAGAGATGACACCCCTGTCCACCCCTCCGACATGCCATTGAAAACCTTATTCATTAAGGTCAATTATCGCCACCTTTTATAAGTATTGTCAAAATATAACACCGTTTGTGAGGTGTCGGATTTATTAGAGCTGTATTCATAGAGTTTGATCCAAATAATGTAAATACAAAAATAGTACTTGCACAAGTTAATCAAAGTTTAGGATATATTTCGACTATCTCAAACAGTAGGTTCTTTTAACACGAATATACTGTGAGCACCTGTAAACCTGTTTTATACTTTTACTTAAATGAACCATCGCTTGTCATTATCTCTATATGTGAAACTTAATATACATATGCCTTCCGTATAAGTTTAAGCAGAGAAATGTCTCCGATTTAAGCAATTTGATTTCTCCCGGTCGGTGAAATATTATTTATAGGACTATAATTTATTCGTGAAAAATTTTTACCCTCTGTTTACATTTAAGTTTAATTAATTTTGGACATTACATGTATTTACAGCTGCACTAGTTTTAAACAAAAGATATTTTTCAGTACTAAAACGATTTTCCTCGAAAAATTAGAAAGAATCTTTTTGTTTTACCAGTATTATTATCGGGTTATAGTGCGAATTTTCTTAGAATGTTATAGGTTTCTTTTTGTACATAGATTTTTTACTATACCAAGCTCTCAGCGGGGGTAACTTGACTTCAATCTGACGGGGTTGTCATAAGGTCTAAACCCAAAATTCGAAATTATTCAGGCCATGCGAAATTTTAGACCAGAATTTATCGTAAGAGAAGAAAATGATGAACCAGACATATCCATATTGATATATAAAAGCATACTGATTTCAATACAAACGAGTTTTATTTCTATGTTTTGCCTGAATTTATATGGTCAATTATAGAAAAAAAAGTGTACCTTAAATTGTCAGTCAACAGGGAATTAGACATGAAATCTTTCAGTAGAAATTGTTTAAATGAACATGTATACCCGAAATATTATCCCAAAATTTTGAGTGAAATTTCCCGTGCGTACATAATTTATGTAGCAGTGATTTTGCTATGGTAATGCAATGTTGCGACTGAAAATGCAAAACACATTATATTGCACACTGGTAACGATGCCGAAACCACACACGATGTGTTGTACCGTGTGACTGGCGATGATAACACAAATAGAATTACCGACTCTATTATAAAATGGAACTGCTTCAATCAAGTATTATAGAGTAAACGATATGTTCTTTGTATTTTTTTTTTCATATTAACAGAGCATTTATACATCTTTACTTTAGACTCCAAAATGCAAGTTATGTCATATGCATAGTTATTGACAACACAACACACGAGTTTAAACACCAACAGATCTATAAATATGTTACTGAAAGTACTACACGTGCGGTCTCTAAAAACACTGCAAAGGACCTTCTTTGTGCACAAAAGAGCACAAAGTATTCGTTTTAACGAATATTTCTGACATAAGTGAGTAAGATTTTGTGATTGCCTGAACGATACAATATATCAAATTAATACCTCAACTTAATAATATTTCTCACCATTTTTACAAATGAATAACATATATTTTGCTTAATATTTTTATCTTAGGGGTATTCTTTAAAAGTACCTCTTGTGTATCGCGTTCGATATCCATAACACACCAATTCATAACATTCATAATAATTTGAATTGGAAACCGGTTTGTTGGAAAATCATATTGATAATGAAAATAATATCTTTCATTATCAAATTCAACATTACAAATTTTTTGAATAAATAATCATCCTAAGTTCATATTTGTTAGACTGTACCTCTATGCAAATTTTACTTCAAATAAGATGTAGTATAATACGTGTCTTTACCGGTAAGGATCTTGGTTTCACATAATCGCATGCTAAAATGTAAGATAAAATGGATTAAAAACGTACTTTGACACATTCCCCGTTTCCCATGTTTTTCCTAGAAATAAAATTCAAAAATATTTTTTGGTAGAAATATAAATATTTATATACAAAGAACACAGTTTCGTGTCCTTTGTGCTGATTTAAAAATTGTTTATTAATCCAATCAACGTCACACCTGTGTCAAATTAACAAGATCATAAAACAAGCATATTTGATTACCTGTACTAAAAGGGAGACATCGATTTACATGTGTTTAAATGGTCCTTGGCTAAATAAAGTCAAATTTGTATGTTTGTTTCCAAGAAAACATTAACTTATTTATTTCAACAAACTTATGTAACGGTTTATATTATCCACCGTAAAATAAGTTCAAAAGGAACAAATTTCATAGTTCGCCCAGTGAAATAATCTCCAGCTGGAAAGTATCTAATCCTCACCTGGTGAAATAAACTCCATACGGAATAAATCTCATAGATATATCAATTACATTTATTCCATCAAAGGATACTATTTTGGCTTACACTTACAAAGGGTGCTAGCCCAGTGAATACTAAATAGCACAGAATGTTTGTGCACTGAACTGAAAATTTAATAAAATCACGGCAACTAAATTTCATACTCAGTTCCAATCAAAGCACCCCTTAAAATCAGAAAGCATGACCTTTTTTTAGATATTTTAAAAAATGGCATTAGTGTCCACCAAGTCATGATTTGAATGGAGCTGTACTGGCAACGGTCTTGATGAGATAAATCAGACATATCATAGCCAAAGACATACGAGCAAAATGTATTATAATAGCGTACATTGAACTTACCACTTATATACAATTTTGACAGTTTTTTGGGGGACTTTGTTGAAATTCGTTGTATAGGACATCCAGAACCGAAACAAACTAACTGCTCTTAGGAAGGCGAAATGTTTATTCATTCGTAACAAACAAAAGTTTTGGTTCTTAGTGTATTTTGTGTAGTTCTATCCTCTCAAACACAGTAAAATAGCTATTTACCGCAATGTTCGGCTGCTAATAATCTAGAAAACATACAAGTGTAGCATATATTAATTTTATTTTCAAGAATGACAATTACTAGACATTACCTTACTCGATTTTCGGCAACATCTGAGCATATTCTGAAAATGACCTAGTATAGGAACAAATTCACGCCTTAATGATCATACGTCTTTGTAAATAAAAAAAAATAGCGTGACAATTTTTAATTCACATCGCAAATTGGTTTTTGATGTATATTTGTTGTGTCCACGTAAAGGGATATGGAGACAACAATCTTATACATTCACGATGGAACCCGCAAAACACGACACTCTTGTCGACGTCTAATTGAAAAAAAAATATTCATATCCCTTTGCAGATTATAAACACTCCGTCAGAACTGTAACCATGTACGCTATTGAATGGAGATAATTATTTCCTTTTAGATAATAATTTTTAATACAGTAAAATACTTTTATAAGTCGGTTTTCGAGCTAACTTAACTATGCTTTGGGAAAATGACCGTAAAGTTTTTGACCCATAATCAGTAAAATTAAGAAATAATTCGTGAAATACTAAACTTATCTTAGTTGCTAATGTTTTGACGATTTGATATTCATATTCAGGGGGANGGGGGGGGGGGGGGGGGGGGGGGGGGCTGAATGAATAATTTAATCTTGCTGCCAATTAAAATAGGTATTCCAAACCTACTTCTAAGAAAAAAGTGGAATTTAATTTTAATTTGAAGAACTAAAGAATAAAATTTTTATGCAATTGCAAATAAATTATTTTGATGTGACATTTGATGTGAGTAAATAATTTTCGAAATTCTCTTGTCAACGAATATTTTTTGTAGGCGAAATCGGCAAAACCACACACCCTAAAATTCAAATGGTTGTCCCCTAAAAGCAATTAAATATCGGATATACATATATTTGTGGTGCTGACAAGTTTAATTAAATAAACGCGAAACTTTCCTTTTTAATAAGTAAATAACGTACGAATGCAGATATTTCTGAGACCATCACCGGACATTTTAAATGTCATGAAGTTTCGTATGTAATCGCTATGTTACCGTTCTATCTATCAGCAATTTGCGGCTGGAAATTAAAAGAAAACAAAGAAAAACAAATATTTTGCAAAATAAATGTTGGCAACCGAATTAATCTAAAGATAAAAAAATAATTCCTTTTTTTAAATACATTAAAATTAAAAAAAAATGAATAAATATCCATGAACACTATTACAATTTATCTATAAAAATAGATTGATTTTGAAAATTTTAGATAATTATAGATAAAAGGAATTAACTTGTACATATACGGTACAAAATCACTGTTATTAACTGAGTTGCACTGTCACAATCCGCCACAGTGCAACATAGTTATTTTGAATCCTGTGGCTTACTGTCATGCACTGTTACAATCAAGGACAGTGCATGACAGTAACACCAAATACTGTCAATAACTGACATGTACTGTAACAATCCGGGATAGTACATGACAGTAGTCGCAAAGACTGTCATGTACTGTGTGTTACTGTTACAGTACTGGACAGTTAATCACATTACTTGGGTATTACTGTTAATAGCTGTCCCCGATTGGCACAGTTCTTGACAGTACTTAATAAATATTTCACAGTACTACCACAGCAGAGAACAGTGAATGAGAGTGAAAAAAGCACTTTTCCTAGTATGGACAGTACTTTTTTTCTGTTCATAGTGACTCCTCTCATTAAAAAAAATAATAAAAAATAAAATTAAAAAAAAAACGCCCACAAAGCTTGATCGTGGTGTATTGCATAATTGTCTAGCAAACAAAAAGACATCAGTTAAATGAAAGCAAGCTTTCCATATGAAAAATCGTTGGTGGATCATGTGAAAATGTACAAAAATGTCGGTTTGTTTATCTCGTATTCTATAGGAATATTTAAGGGTATGAATTATTTACCTATGCAACAAAGATTTGTCAATTGTCTCGTTTTTACAAGAATATTTCAAAATATGAATAACTTGTCTATGTAATAGAGATTTGCTAGTTTTTTTCACTTATATTTCGTCGACAAGTTTTACATACTCATACATACTCATAATTTTATATAGAATACGCTAGCCGTGTAGAAAAAAAATGTTTATTTTGACCGTAATGCAAGTCAAACGATTTAACACTTTGTTAGAAAAAAAATTGTTCTAAAAAATGAAATCAATACTTGGATAATTTAAGATTCCTTCTAGTATCCTATCTTAAACGGGATAACGTGCATGTACTAATGATGCATTCTCACTTCAGTACAAACCCGGCCTTGTTGTTGTTGACAAACAAATGAAAATAAACGTAACATTTTTACTTATTTGTTGAAACGTTCGTACGCTTGCTTGCAGTTCATTGTAGTTATTTTGTTAAAACTGAAGCATCAACCGAAAGCTGATTCTACTTGGAACTTTACAATATCTAATTTTCGTAAGTTTTGTTGAAACTAAGGAGTATCTCCCTGCAGCAAAGCTCTGTCCTTAGCTGATTTTGGCTATCTATTTAGATCATATTTGGTAATTTGTTCTCTATCAGTTTTTAATTATCTTTTACTTTATGGTCTTCCAAACGTTTAGATTTTATTTGCACTGAAGAGACATAAGTTGTCGAAATGCGCATATGCAGAATCAAAATTCACAGGAACTTCGCTATATAGTTATTTGTTACCACTGGGTCGATGCCTCTGCTAGTGGACTTTTAGTCCCCAAGGGTATTCACCAGCCCAAGGGTAAGTACTTCGGTGCTGACCCGAAAGCCGATTCTATTTGGAACTATCTAATTTTCGTAAATTTTGTTGAAACTAAGGAGTATCTCCCTCATGCAAAGCTCTGTCCTTAGCTGATTTTGGCTATCTATTTAGATCATATTTGGTAATTTGTTCTCTATCAGTTTTTAATTATCTTGGACTTTATGGTCTCCCAAACGTTTAGATTTTATCTGCACTGAAGAGACATAAGTTGTCGAAATGCGCATATGCAGAATCAAAATTCACAGGAACTTCGCTATATAGCTATTTGTTACCACTGGGTCGATGCCTCTGCTAGTGGACTTTTAGTCCCCGAGGGTATTCACCAGCCAAAGGGTAAGTACTTCGGTGCTGACCCGAAAGCCGATTCTATTTGGAACCTTGCAATATCTAATTTTCGTAAATTTTGTTGAAACTAAGGAGTATCTCCCTCATGCAAAGCTCTGTCCTTGGCTGATTTTGGCTATCTATTTAGATCATATATGGTAATTTGTTCTCTATCAGTTTTTAATTATCCTTGACCTAATGGTGTTCCAAACGTTTAGATTTATCTGCACTGAAGAGACATAAAGTGTCGAAATGTGCATATGCAGAATCAAAATTCACAGGAACTTCGGTATGTAGTTTTCTATAGCAGTTGAATGAAAAGCAGCAAACAAAACTAAGTTCCAGGTTTTAAAATTCATGTCCAATTATAGTTACGTAAAACAATAAAGTTAATTTGAAAAACAAAATTAGAAAAAAAATATAACTGTACAATGAATACTATCAACACCTATCAGTACATATAAAAAAATACACCGTTCGGTCAATAATGTGATATTGAGTGATGATCATAGATGCCATAAATTAATGAAAACAACCTGATCACATCTGCACCAATCAAGATAGATTATTTGAAATTGATGTAAAATAATGTTATACATTTGCATTATGAAGCCGTTCCATATTGGAATCGTGAAGATAGTGACATTACACAAAAGAAAAACAATATATGATAGATGAATCCACCTGCACTTTGTTTTTGGATTATTCAACTCGTCATGCTCAAGAATTGAACGATTTTCAGATACTAGTTCTTCCCTTCACGAAAATACCAGGAAGTTATATTTATTTGGATATATTTGGGTATATATATACAGCTGTATATTGTTTAATATCCAAAATCTTATTAGCCAGCTTATGAAGCACAGGGACGAGCCTAAGTTTAAAGATCTACCTTAGCAACTCAAAACTCATTTTTTTCTTTCTTCCCGTTCATTGGCACTTTTATAACGTTAAATTTTAAGAAAATGATAAAGTTATCAGTGATATAGTTTCCGTGGTGTTTCTGGTGTCTCGAATGTATTATTGCTTATTGGTTGAGAGATGTTTCATACATTGTTTTCTCTTGTGAAACCGTTAAAAAGATATTGCCTGCCAAACATTGAGAGAATTCCTTGACAAATCCAGGTCAACTTTTTGATAAGTGTGGGTTAACAAAATAAGGCTTTTGAAAGTACTTTGGGTACTGACAAGCATCCAGGAAAGAAGAGCTGATAATATATAAAGTGAGGACAAACTTTAAAAAAGAACTATTTAGAATATTATGTATTTCTACAGATAACAGATAATGAAACACATACAGAGCTGTTAAAAATAACTTCAAAGTTAGGAAATGTTAGACATAAAGGTTAGATTGAAGTAATTGAAAAAAAAACGTTGTAGGGTACTGTGCCCATAAAGAAGGCAATTAGCTAGCAAATTGTATCCTTTTAAAACTAGAAATAGCTTGCAATCAGACAACAAATGGAACAAACATGGAAGGTACTGTATCCATAGAGGAGCAATTAAACTAGCAAATTGTATCCTTTTCAAGCTAGAAATACGCTCTCCATGAGTATGTAAGTTTTATCTTGTGACACCGAGAATTAACGATAAAATTGCAATTGATTCCAACTAATCTTTGGATTTTGACGCTCATTTTTTTTCTAATGTTAGATAATATTCAAATTCCGGATACAGTATTGGATATATTTAAATGAGTGATTCAGCTTTCAACATTTTGTTGCAGATTTTTAGACTTCCACATATTAAGCTTGTAATATTATCTTTTTTTCTTTCATGGATAGTTTTGAACCTTCTTTTCTGTATTGATAAATAATTAATAATGGTACATTTATAAGGTTTACAGTAAAAGATGTCTTCAAATGCAATGCAAAAGAATTTCCGTTGCAAAATTGATATGATATAGCATATATAGAATGTAAAGATTTTGGAAGCCCTTTTGAACAATCTTTTGGAATTTATTGGCATTTCTTAGTCAGTTGTGTATTATTGGTGTCAAATTTAGGCCTATACAAAATAGATACAAATACATTTGAATGTACACATATGCTATGAATCAAAGAACTTGAATCATGCAACAAACAAGGACAAGAATTCGTGCAACGTAAAGAGATATATGATTTCTCTCATAAATTCAAGTCTTTTTTACTAACTTAATAGAGAATATGTTTCAACCTCTACCGACTGAAGTTTTTCTTTATCTGTTGCAATACCACATGTCTTGCTTCGAGTTATCTTATATACTGAATATGTTAGCATCAGACAAAACAGGTCGCTTATTAAATTAGAGTTTCAAGAAATGGGTTATGTATTCCGAGACGTACTGAAAACTAACGGATGTTAAAATGTCAGTTAATTGTTGTTGACACTTTCAGTCTGTAATAGTCCCTTTCATAATAACCATTGAAGTATTTTCATGCAAAAATTAAGTAGAAATATGCAGTTTTCCGACAGAATGACGTACGAACAATCAAAATTAGGTCTAGACGTCAAAGTTAAGTGAAAGCTCATCTGTTATTGCGAAAGAACCAAGAGTAGCTCTCTTTGGATAGGAATAGGTTGAAACTACTTCTTCACTCGCAATAGAATTACCATTTTTAACATTCAAGCTTTAAACAGCATGTTGAAATCGACATACATTTAACCATCGGGAGTGAAAAAAATATTTTTAAATCATGCCCTAGCTGAATAGAAATGCTTGTCTTCCATAGATTTTGTTTAAAATGCAAAAAAATCTAAAGTTACGGAAATCTTTCATATGCAAATGAAAGCAATTCTTGAGAATGCTAGAAGGAATTACTCAAACCCTCATCAGAAAAACTGCAGTAACTCAAAATACCATCCGATCCCATAAGCATGAAATTTTTGAACGCTCAACAAATGCATGAAGCATTAAGTTCCGAAAATGCTATATACTAATCGAAACAAATTACAGTAACGTCTCTTTTGAAAGACAACCAAATTTGTGTATGGTATCAACTTGCATTTTGAAATATTGGAAGGTTTATTGTTTATCATAATGGATAAGATTATCGTAACAGACTATTAAATGGTTTCTTTTAAGCGTATTCAGTATTTCTAATTTGCAATTTAATTCAAAGCCACAATTTTCACAACATCGTACCTCATTTTTTAGTAACTGAATTACTCTTATTCAAATTAACGATAATTCGGCGTTAAGTGTTTGTTCTGTCTATAATTTGTCCACTTTCAGGTATATAACATCCAAATATTTAGATTTTATAGTCACCGGACAGGAATAAAAGCTAGGTCCTAAATAAACTGGAGTTTTCTATGTATCGTGTGCGTTTTTGTCACATGTACATACACTCCATATCCTTTCATATTTTTCTATTAACAACTGTCAAAACTGCAATTTAAGAAACATATTTTTATATTGCCATTTTTTAAATTTTTCCTGCGTGTACAACAGATAACTTGCTTTCATTGACTTGAACCCTTAAATATTCTTTGTTTCAAATCGAAATTAAAATGCATATCTGACATTGGCATGCGATTTTCCCCACGAACCTTTCGTTAATGCGTTTGTTTTTCTTTATTATAGAGTAAAATTTCCATTTTTAAACATTTTTTTGCACAAAAAGAAAAAAAAACACAACTAAGGTTTCATTTTTAAAATCAATAGTAAACAAACGTCAAATAATCATGCTTAGCAATTAGTCCGGTCGTTAATGCGCATGTGTCGATTATCAAGAGTAAACGAGATAAAATCGTTACAAAGAAATAACGGGGGAAATTGCTTCAATTTGAAATTTAACAACGTTAACATGTGTTAATGTTTTCGGTGCTGTTATCATCAGATTCTTCAAAGTCTCTTCTTTCTTGTAGTATATATTTTGTTAAAATCAAGTTTATTTCTGTTGCTTCTTTTTTAGTTTTTTACACACATGTCGAAACCAGAATAGTGGTAGTATTGGTCATTGTAAAATGTGAAAAAATCGGTTTGGTCGACAACTTTAAAAATTAATTAAAAATAGTCCCCGTCTACGTATTTCTTCAGTGTTGTTACCATGAAATTGTTCAAGAATTAAATTTTGACATGATGTATTTTTTATGCCGATCAACTTAGCTTTTCTTGCTTCTATTTTGGTTCAAAATTTGCAGTTTTGAGAAATTCTTTCAGGATTTCCCCTGTAATGTACAGTCTGAAACATGTTATCAATTTTCACATCTATTTGTTATTTTTCACCCTGCTGTGGTCAATTAAATGGGTTGTAAATATGTCTTTCCCGGGCTTTATCGTGTCATAAAATTTTCATATTTGGTTACAATATATCCAAGTAGCACAAGTCATTATTGGTTTCATATCCATTTTAACATGTATTATAAGTAATCAGTGTATTGGCTCCATGTTTTATACAATACAAAATCATATTTAGTGTTTTGATATCGAATATGAAAAAAAGTTCGATGGAAAAGTTTATTTTATTAAAAAATATATATATGCAAGTTCAACTTCCTAATATTTAAAAACGAATAAAATGAACGTCAGGACACCAAAATACTTAGATATACTAAGCTCAGGATGGCTGAATTTTCCAAATAAAGAGTTTTTTTTTTTCATTCTGTTTTATTAAATAATTTGTACATCAATCAAAAAACGACCTCCAATATAAATGAAACAATGAAATGAAGTAAATGACTGTCAGAATTTCATTCAAAACAGGGAAATACGAAAAAATGGTTGTTTATGTATTGAAGGATCACAGCATAGTTAAAAAAATATATTTTTTCGCAAAAAAGTAAGAAAAACTTCAACATGATCAATGTCCTCCAGGAAAGAAAACGACCAACTGGAGGTGCATGGATACTACACCGGCGGATTCAGCCTCTGAAAAGAGGGATCCAATGAGGTTCCAGAAAAAGGGGTTCTAGACCACATTTACTGATTTTTTTTTTTTGGTCAGTTATTTCCCTAAATATTGTACAAAATTAAAAACATTTTCAAGGAAAGGGGGTTCCAAACCCCTGAACTCCCTTCTGGATTCGACAATGTACCAACTGCATCAGTTGCGACGGTCAAATATGGGATGTCAGTTGCTCATTCGGGAAACGCATTACTCTTATAGACGATCGAACTATTTATGACTTCTAAAGTTTCCTGTTTAAATATTTGGAATTGAATTATAACAAGTTATGATTGACCACAGTTTCACCATTACGCATAGTTTACTTATATATCAATGTTTCTGAAGCACCCCTCCCCCATGTAAGAAAAAAACATTAGAAGTCGGTCCTCTTTTTGAGTATATAGCTCAGCTCACATCGTAGACCCAAAATATATATGTTCCAGACCATATGCGTATTTAGACCGTACGCGTACGGTCCGGACCACACGAGTATTTTTTCGAAATACCCATACTGTTGGATCATACGCGTACAGTCTGGCTTTTTCAAAGTCTTGCGTGTTCTTGGATAATATATCAATTAATTAATACAATGTATATAATTTTATTTAATGTATTAAGCTCTTATGTTTAGGAACAACTAAGATTTTCTAAAAATCGCTATTTTAAAGAACATAAGAGAAAGTAAGAAGTTATCTTAGTTATTTTTTGAAGATTCCTTTATAGCATTGACTTATTAATTGAACGTTATTTGAGATAAAATTAAAAAAAAAGTGTTTCGTAAAAAATAAACTGAATATTAATTGAAATCATATATGTGGTCTTTTTATCTGAAAATCTTGAAAAAAAATCATTGAATACCACCTCTAAGGAACAACAGCATGTTTCCCAATTACCCCAAAAGGATGCAAATTCCAAAATCTCGTCAAGAGACAGCTGAATAAATATACATGAGAAAATAGCACAGTGTTCATAAAAGGAATACCCTCTGTCCATGAACAAAACTTCTTAATGTAAAAAGGAAGTTTATGTATCACCTTTAAAAATTGTGTGATTAAAATGAGAAAATATTTGTTTTATTTCACTACTTTTATAATTTCATATCAGTTATATTTGTAAATTTTCTATTTTTATAAAGACCTAATGATTTATACGTTTTCCTGTGGTAGTTAGTGCTATTAGTTTTAACTGTAACTTACTTCTTTGTTTGAATAACGAATGTAGTTACTGTCTTTTTCTTTGTACTCATACGGTCTAAATATATATAACGTATGGTCCAGCTCGTCACGGCAGACCGTACACGTATACCTATATGGTCCGACCGTACGCGTATGGTCCGACCATACGCGTACGGTCGGACCATATGAGTATACGCATACGGTCTGGACACATCTACAATAAAATATTTTCTATCTTTACGGACATCTTAATTTTCTGTATTTATTTCGAGGGTTAACAAATTACACGGCTGCATACAATTACATTTGCCATTTGCAATCATATGACAACAAACATAATAATGTATTAAACAATACAAGTGGATGGGCCTTGTATATAAAAAGGAGGGAATATGACCAATAAGCCTTTTTTAATGTTATATCCTGTATACCTGAAAAAATATCCGTAGGTATCCCAAAAGAAAAACACAATCCCAGAAACCGATACAAAAAGCTTATGCAGATGTGTATCCTTTTTAATCCCAAATGTTTTTAATCAATTGAAAGATTTCCGTTCCGATTTATTAACAGTCATGGGACATAAGTATTCGTGATTTGAAATTTTCCGATATGCTTTTAATATAAAAATGGTCTCCATTCAAAAAATTCTGTAGAGCTTATTTATTATCAAATTTTCATAAAAGTTGTACCATTAAAAAGATCGTGTAAGTTAACGATTTTGAATAAAAAATTGTCTAAACTTGTGAAAGAATTGCAACGAATGAAAAATTGAAATTCATTCTCAATTTCTTTTCAAACAAGAGCTCTCTCTGTATTAAATAGTGCTGATCAATAATAAAGTATTATAATCCTATGTAAGGATTCATAAAGTCACTTAAAACCTCTGATAAGAGATGCAACTGAAACATGCTAATTAAACTATTGACCATATGTAATTAACACATGCTGTGGTCAGTTAGATAACTTTAAAAAAGATATTTTTAGCGAAAAAAAAATGATCGATAAATTACAACAGTTTAAGTTACATGTACAAGTGAACGAAATAGGCCTCCGTTTCACATGATTGGATTATCTCCCTTAATCCGGACTAATTGCTGGTCATGATTGAATATATATAAAAATATTAAACGTGGTTCTCCTTGAAAATGTACCTACCCGGTTGTCGGTAATTTGGTGCTAACTAGGGAGGAAAGTTGATTTTCGATCTTGCAATAGATAAATTGTAAAAGACTTGTTTAAGACTTAAGAGAGTATCCCACTTACAAATTTCTGTCCTTAGATGATTGCGGCTTTTCATTTGGATTTGATTGATTTTTTTTCTTTTGGTAAATAATCAACCAAATGATTTCATTTGACATGCACTGAAGAGACAGAAATTGTCGAAATGGAACAAGCTAATTTACAAACTTATTGAAAGTAACCTCGGTATCATTTGTTATGTAATAAGCTTTTATGAAATTTTGAACTGACTCCATTATAGTTTACTTTATTCTTTTCAAAAGATATGTTGCTTTTTACTTTTAACTTGCAGGGAATAAACTAAAACTAAGTTATATAGATTTGATAAATCTGATTCCAAGTAGTCACCAATATATGACGTATGAGGGATCTATTACACAACCAGGGTGTCATGAGACAGTCACGTGGATCATAATGAACCGACCAATTGTTTTTCATAGAGATCAGGTAAACGACTAAGAGAGTATTAATGAATAATTTAGAAATTAAGAAGACAGAGGCGGGTCCGTGATTTTCGAAATGGGGGCGTAAATCCTGGAAATGGTATAAAAACCGCCTACCGGATCAAGGCGAAAAGTTTTTTGACTTTTATTTGTAATAAAATCCTAAAAATATGTCATTTTCACGTACAATTTATAAATATGTGTCAAAATTAAAGGTATATTGATATTGTAAAACAGAATGCCCACAATTCTTTTTTTCTATGGCGTTGAAATAGGGCATACATCTCCTACGCCCCAACAAATCCTCTCCTGAAAGATATAGTATCATACATTGAGTTGCAAGACCGAGAAATTTAAGAGAAATTTGTTATTTCAAAGGACTTATTATGATTTTTGAACTATCACTGTACTTTACGCTCGTCATTTCTTAGCAACATTCCATAATGTTAATATCAACAAGATGTATTTTAATGCCATTAACAGATTACCTGTACTTAGAAGTCAATATTAAAGAAATGAATGGTAGACATTTTTCTTTTCCCAAGTGTTAAACGAGAGTAATGACCCTGTCACACTATATTGCAAAGCACCAAGATATGCCAATTTGTGATCATTTTGTCTAACAAATTGTTGTGTGTAGTTTTAGTACACGTTGACGAACGTAGGTGTGGATTATTGAACGTTGTGTCCATTGGAAAATGTTACAACTGAATCAATAAATCTGTTTCAACCGTCAGTTTGTGAAGTGTATATCTTTTGTCAGTGTCTGTGTTAGATAAAAAATTTAGACGGAAACAGAAAAAATATTGTGTACATTCATTTTGCCATCTTTTTACAAAGGAACTTCATGTATTTGTAGAGACTTTGTCTCATGTGCATTTACTCCATATCCTTTTATTCACCATTCAAGTTATTGATACAGAAACAAACAATGAATCAGTCACAACATTACCGCATTTAATTGGTCAAGAAGGTCTATAATATACTCAAAACTTCAAATATTTGCAACTGTGTTGTTAGCTAAATATTCACATGTTAGCTTAAGTTATAAGTTAGGTAATAAACACGCCACGTGCGATATATAAAAGGTTTCGAACCTTGTTTTAACACATGGGTGTCCGTGTAAAAACTTGTAATAAACAAGTTACGTATAAGCAAGTCTTTGGTTGTATGATAAATGGCTTAGGAACATATCCTCTGCTTTAGTCATTACCGGATGTATATAGTTGCTTTGAAATGAAATATTATTTTCTTAGGTAATACTTCTCCTGAAATTCGGTTCGACCTAAATGTTGGGATTTCTTTGTCTATTTTTGATAATGACTTTTGAATTTGGACTTCAAACTGATGCGAAAGAGATCGTCAAAATGTGATCTATTGCGTTGTGCAGACGTTCGATGTAGTAAGACGACTGATGTGCACGCGTTCGGTATACGCTGAGAACTCTACTGTGTTTAAAATGCTTTAAAAATGTTTCTATATTCTTATAAATGTTTTGTGAGTGTTGAGTTTCATGTACGTGATAGGCCGTACGTGTAAGACCGACGTTATAGATGCGTTCAACAACTAAATTTCTAAAATAAACCTGCGGTGTCAAAAACTCACGAACGTTAGAAATCATTGGCTAGAACATTGTGGTGTGACAGAGCTTTTGAGAACCGTCATTTGGTATAAAAGTATCAGTTATCAAACTTTTTAGTTCTGATCGAGTTCAAGTATCGACTTCTTCAATATAGCAAACGAATATGCTGAAAAAGACGAAAGCATTCACGGAAAACCATTGGTTGCTTGTACTCTCTGAAATTATGACGTCAAATCAGTCATGGGATATATATTATGGTTTTAACCATGACGTCCAATAAATTGTTGGATTAAATTCAATATTTTTTCTTAATTTAAGACAGGATGAAACGTTTTGCTTCTTTTTGTTTCAAATGAAGTTGGAGTTGATATTGCGCCATTTCAAGGTACAGAGTTTCATACGTTTTTAAAAGCTTACATTTATTTATAAGATTTTCCATAAATAAAGTTTCTTTATGAGATTTATTTTGCAACTAGAAATATAAGTATTGATAATTTTCTTAGTCAAAAATATAAAAGCTATAATGTTAGTGACCTCTTTGCACTCAGGCATTTTTCTTGGTTATGGAAGTCAAATAAAGTGCAATTAATTTGCAAATTTGATGACATGTTATTTAGCAGATACAATTTTCTGCAGGACACACATATGAGAACCCACAGGCATGTAATGCTTAACAACTTTACTTTTTGATAATACACTCAGACAGCTGCGACAGGACACACATAAGAACCACAGGCATTAATGCTTAACAACTTTAGTTTCTGATAAATGCATTAAGACAACTCCGACAGGACACACATGAGAACCCACAGGCATTGATGTTTAACAACTTTAATTTCAGATAAATGCACTAAGGCAGCTGAGACAGGATACACATGAAAACCCACAGGCACTAATGTTAAACAACTTTAGACCAGTTCAAAAACTAAATCAAAGAACAGTCAGGACAAATATTAACTTTGCAAGTATTAGTAATTAGCACGTTACCAAAGTTCCGACTACCGGGTAGTTGAAATATGTTTTATAGGGGTCTTTTGTTTTATTTTGTTGTCAAAAGTATTTGACGTGAGTTTACTATTGTTCCATCATTCAAGTTGCCTTTTAATAATGATAAATTTTGATGTATTTTTGGTTCCCCTTTTCAAGAGCTGTTCTATCATTTCAGACAATGCATTAAGATGTCGTGTTCCACTTCCTTGGTGCATTCATATTAAATAATAATGTTAATTTATCTCATCAATCAAAAAATAACTAGATCTTCATTAACTTTTCCATGTACCTGTCAAACTTATAACGAAATACCGAAGTTACTGTTAATTTATTTTCTGCATATGCGCATTTCGACAACCTATGTCTCATCAGTGCAGATCAAACCAAAACACTTGAAAGTCCATTAACCGAAAAACGTGTAAGCTGATATGCATAGGCTTCCGGTGGTCTCATGTCTATTTACTCCATATTCTTTCGTAAAATATTTCGAATCGGATTTGATTAAAGAAAAATACTTTTCTTAAAATTGCAGATACATTAAAATTCTCGTTTCTCTCAAGAAAAAACGTGTTAATACAACGATTTTTCATAAAACTGGGTTTCTTATTGTACAAAATAAGACACATAAAGATCTTTTTTATCAAAGTAGATAGCTTTTAACTGATTAGTTTCACGGCCCGGTATCAAGATGAAAAACTAGAATGGCCCTTTTATTACAATGTAATGATAATATAAGAACAATATCAAATAGCACAATACAACTGGACATCAATTGGCTTCTTAATCAATTCAGAGAAAAGGTTAACAACAACGGATTTATTTGTCTATTGTTGTTCTTCAACTTCTGGTTATTTTAAGTTTTTGAACATTATTGTGAATCTAGGTTGTTATCATGAATTTGCTGAACGAGGACTATTTTTAAATATTCTAGACCTTTTTAAATAATGATCGCCGCATTCCTAGACTTGTAATTGATATGATGAGTTTCCGCTGATTCAAATAACTGATTTAGAGCATAAAGGTGACTTGACATCACAAAATATTATCTATCTATATGTTTGTAGTAATCTTTATTTGCCATAATTAGGATTTACATGTACCACTTAAATATTCCCTTCTTTACTTAGCATGACATTAATACAGTTGAGGTTGCTTAATTAAATGCTTTACTTAAAAAGGCTTGTAATGCAACATAAAATCATATTGATTCCGAAATTGGTAGAAAATCACAAATTACTACAAAGTAGTCGTGCATGCCAGCAAAACATATGTTTGTTGATTATTTTTATCATTTCATATAGGTGGAATAAAATTTGATAAAAATTGTGATAAGGATAACATTCTTTTTTCTTTCAGGCAAATAAAAGTTGTTCTATGCATAGAGAGATGGGATACAAAAGTAAGTGTTAACATTTTTGGTTTTTGTTTTTGTTTTTTTTTGTTTTGTTTTTTTTTTTGTTTTTTTTTGCTTTTGTTTTTTTTTTTTTGCTTTTTTTTGCGACGAATACTTTAGTTGCTGTGGATTTATATTCTGTAGATGACCAATTTGACTGTTTTTGTGTTTTTTTAGAAAATTTAATCGAAACAATTGAAAATCTTGAAAGATCTATAATTAAATGAATAAAGACAAAAAAAAAGAAAAGGATCTAACATAAATGAATAAAAGCAGCTACGTAAATAGCTAAGCACGTGGGAGAAATACTTCTTAGTTTTTAGATAAAGTCTGACTACTATTTTTTCTATTTCACGGAGAAGTACTTCGTTGCTGGTGAAGTACTGGACTGAAAACCAATTTTTCGAAAAGTCTTAAATTTATTAATTGTTTGCAGTTTCTCTAGTATGTCATTCCAAGCGAAGTTATTTTTAAGGGTACTATTTATCGATATTTAGGCAATGAATCAAGATTAGCGTACAAATTACGACTTAAACTGTATTCAGTTTTATTACCCAAGTGATTTTGTTAGCTTTTCATTTTAATTACTCCACGATTTGTAAAAGTGAAGGGATGTTCATCAGATACAATGTTTGAATGAAATCGGTAATTTTATAGTTTTCAAGTGGAATATGATTTGTACCCTACAATGCTTACTATTCAAACTTATACTGAAATATAACTGGTAATAAATCAAACCTGTAATTTTTATAGATATTTTATATCACTAAATTAGTTATATGGCCTGACGTAAATTTCTTTGCAGTTAATGAAAAAGTAAATGGATATACAAAACACGTCCAGTACTGATGCAGGGGTTTTGTTTTTTAAAGGAACAGAGAAAAGATTGCGGAGATCTCGAGTTAAAGCAATAAAGATGAATAGCTTTCACACAGAATTACATGTACGTATAAAAATATATATATATAATTTTAAATGAAACATTGTGACTTAACGTATGCATTTTCAGTGGTTTCAGAAACTTAAGGATTGAGTTCGAACCAATTTTTTAACAAATGTCAACCAAAAACGATGAGCTATTAACCTTCTGAACCAATCAAAATATATGTAACAAGTTCTAATCATAATGCTGTATAGCTTAAAACGGTATATCATCAATATAACTAAATCTTAACAGGTAGAGCAAACAAACAAGAAAGCAAAAGGAAAAAATAACAAAAAACAAAAAAAAAACAAACAAACATAAAAAAACAAATGCAAAACAAAAAACAACAACCAAAAAAATAAAATAAAAATACAAACAAACAAACTTATATCCTCTACCATGTTACTATACTCCTCGATTATTCAATACTGACAAAGTAATGTACATAAATGAATTACTCTTTATTAAAGGGACATAGGTTATTAAGATTTTAATTCAATTTTAAAATTCGATATATTTCTTATCTTCTGTATTCATCAGTCATAATTTGCATAATTGAATTTCAGAAGAATAACAAAATACCGAGCTTACTGTGAATTTAGCTTCTGAATATGCGTATTTCGACAACTTATGTCTCATCAGTGCAGATTAAAACAAAACATGTGAAAATCCATGAACCAAAATATGTGTAAAACCTGATGGAGAACTAATTACTAATAGGATCTTAATAAGAACGACAAAATCAGCTAAGGACAGAGCTATGCAAGAGGGAGATACTCCTTAGATTTTAACAAAATTTCTTGAATTTAGATATTGTAAATTTTTAAAATTAAATCGGTTTTCGGGCCAGCACGAAGTACTGGCTACTGGGTTGGTGAATACCCTCAGGTATGCGTATTTTAACAATTAAAGAATTCGCAATAAATCTACATGAAACAAAGTTCATGCAAATACATGACGGCATTACAAAAACAGGAAAACAGAAAACACCTACAATGGCCAGGAACTACAATCATATGCCACAATTTACAAGCAAACTACACCAGAAAAACAATAATGAAAACAAGAGACAAACATAAATAACGATAGGAACTCGGACATATAACGACTTTGACATTTCATCAGACTTTTCAATTACAGCGTGACGGTTGTGCTATGCCGAGCAGGTTATGCTTAATCTACCTGAACAGTTTATGATAAAGATCATGTTTCCGATTTATAACAACTAATGACAATCCATAGAAAGGCATCAACAATGTTAGTGTTTCATTTGTGCATAACTGTGTGTTGACTTCGTTCCTGCCATTGACGTTGTTTCTCTACTGTGTGTTATCTTTTTTCGCCACATGTTCTAGACTTTTGATTCTTTCGGCTTTTGCTTCGGTATTCATTTTAAAATTTGTTAATATTTGTTAAAATCAAATGGTACTCACATGGGTAAAGTGTTTGTTTGTTTTTCCTTTTTTTTAATCAAGCGTTGCATGAATACGGAACAACAAAACCACCGACGAATTTAAATATCTATATCACAACAATTTTCAACAGAGTCCAGTGCTAGTGGTCACATGTTATATTGGGATATATAAACCCGAAATTGATTGCAATTTATATGTATTATAGTTTTACTGAATGTTAGTTATTTCAAATTATTCAGGAAGAATAAATGAATAATTACCACGAATGATATAATCAGATTTTTTTTTTTAATTTTCAAAAATGTCTGTATATCAGGCATTGTTACAGAATTTGACATATTATCATTATACTCTTTTAGCACTGAAAACATGGTATTCCATTACAAAGACAACGAAAATACCGCAAATTGTGAATGTAGTTTTTGCATATGCGCATTTCGACAACTCATGTCAGTGCAGAGCAAATCAAAACATTTGGAAATCCATAAAGAAGCATGTGTAAAAGCTGATACAGAAAAAAATGACCAACAGGATCT
Organism: Modiolus philippinarum; assembly: GCA_002080025.1. Taxonomy (NCBI): domain Eukaryota; kingdom Metazoa; phylum Mollusca; class Bivalvia; order Mytilida; family Modiolidae; genus Modiolus; species Modiolus philippinarum. The sequence continues at coordinate 8,935 of MJUU01029500.1, read as the reverse complement.
AAAAAGGAAAGCCAAAAATCATCTAAGGACAGAGCTATGCATGAGGGAGATACTCCTTACATTTAAACAAATTTTCCAAAAGTTTAGATATTGCAAGATATTTAAAAAAAACTCTGTTTTCGGGCCAAAATTCATCAACAACTTCAACACTTTGACTAATTAATTATGTTTGCCGGAGATTGAATGGAAACTTTAATAGGGTCGTGTTATTCAACTTACTTTCATGGATTACTGAATGTCATGTTTATTAAAGCAGCTGTAGTGTCAGAATCTCTATTCATGGATAACTAAATTTTATGTTCATCAAAGCAGCAGTAGTGTCGGAATTTCTAGTTGGTTTGTATATCACGTTTCTCAAATTATACATCATTGGAATTTCCCTTGAATTTCCTGCACTCGAAAGATCGAGTATGGAAAAGTATGGAGAAATGTCCCGCGCTTCACTCATCAGTTCTAAGCGCACGCTTGTTTCAACATGTCCGTCTGATCTTCATCTAAGATGGCACTGCCTAATGATAGTTAATAGATAAATAGGTCATTTCTATAAGGTAAGTCAAGTGATTCATACCAATAAGTTATCATGGTGACTGTGTCCATTACCTTTAATAGCAATTTCGCCATTAAAGCCAACGAAAGGATATATAGTAAATACACATAAGTCAAAGTCAGTCTCTACATATACGTGGCAAAACAAGTAAAAGAACAATGCTTTTATCGTCGAACTTTATAATGAAGTCACATTCAATGACGAGTTTTGTTCATTCTATACAGGAAGTTAAATACAACCCCTAGTACAGGTTTGAGCGGAATTATTTGCTTATTTTCGAACAACATTACATTTACGCTCTTCATTATCCGTTAGTGCGGGGTATTCAACAAACATTCGTTAACTGGCAAGATGTTCTTACATGTATTACCGATTACATATACAACGACTGTCATCCTTGGCCCGACAAAAGACTTACAGAAGACAACCACAACATTTAAACAACCACAGTGCACTCATGGTGTCAATGGAAAGAAAAATTGGCATAATGAAATAGTGAGATGTTGGCACCATAAACAGAATTGTCAGAGCAATATATGGAAATAAAAAAAATAAAATGAAAGTATATAAGTGTATCTACATGATATATTCTCTCAAGAAGTACATCATAACTGAGATATATCGGGAGTATACATTTTCTCACATGGGGAATCATGCATGTCTTACATCAAGGGTGCGATAATGGTCACTCTCCTTATCGATCTTTCTCTCACATACAGTAATGGAGATAATATGTTGATGGCAAACATGTGTTGATAGGAGCACAATTTAATAGATACATTCCTGTTTTTTGCTATGTAGTCTTTAAATTTATCGGTGATAAGAACATGACATACGATTCAGTAACAGGTCCTTCATTAACTTATACCAAATGATTGATTCTGTTTGTTCTTGCATATTTTTGGGACAAGGATAATCTAAAATTTCGTTCAAGGTTCCATTGTAGTTTCTAACATTTTGCTTCGACTGTGTAAGAAAACGTTTTTCAAGAAATGAAGGTCCAATCAAGAATAATGCCAGGTATTCAGTGTCAGCATTTCACTTCGCGGGTATGTTAAGGCCCTTTTCTAAGGAGGAGATAACTCCGTCGAGCACGTTTACGTCAAGCTGTCAATCAATCTGCGTCAAAACCATCAATCGGTACATTTTGGTTGAAATTCAGCGTAATGAAGATAGAACTTATTATTTTTCAAATACATCATCATGAAAAATATCTCACTGCTCTATTTTCATAGTATTTTTGTGAGCTTAAATAAGAAAAGAACGACATTTTTGTGTTGCCGAAAAATCAGGTTGCTCCGCCCTTTTGTCCATAAATGGCAAATCACGTTCGTTCAGAAGCTTTGAATGCATGTGACGATAAACAACTGGCTGCGAAATGACTGTGGGGCGAAGAAAATGTTATCTGAGATGCTGTTTAAGTGAAGGTAAGAATGATTTATATGTATATTTACAAAGACCATATCGAATATTATCAACAATCGTCAATTTGACAAAAAACGAACACGTTGAGTCGATCAGAAGCCAGTGGTCAGTTCGGTCAATCAGCTGATGTCTTCACGATATTGAAAAAAGTATGTTTAGGCGTGCTGAGTGTCCCGTTCAGGGTGATCTGAAGAACTGACGCCAGGTCCAGACATCATTTATGAAAGGGCATGTTGAATAAATGTCTTTCTCGGTATTAATTTTGGGTTTTTGGAAAAACATGAAAAAGGGGGGGGGGTCGGGGATTGGAGGTCCCCACAGGCACTTTTCAGAAAGGGAAGTGGGGTACCTATATCGAGAATCAAGTGCCTGTTGGTGTTGGTGGTACGGTGCAATTGTACTACACTGGCAGTATTTGTTGAACAGAATGAGTGTGTCAAGTTCCATCTGAATTTGAAGTTTGTGTGTCCATGGGTATACATGTTCTAGTACTAGTACATGTTATTCTAGCAAATGTTGATGGAATGAAATTACAAATGTAACTGCCATCCCTGTCTCTGTCGAGTCTAGTTATACGAGACTTTCAAGATAAGAGTTCATACACATGTACATGTACATGTACAATGTACAATGTAGTAGTTGAAGATGGAAATTAAATCAGTGCCTCAATATAATTAGAATACTTTATTTGTTGAAGTATGTCATACATATATGCAGTAGAAAACAATGAACCGATTCAGAAAATCAACTTCGGTCCGTCCTCGTTAATGATGCTGCACAAGCTCAGCGTTCTCGTAATATATATGTACTCTTTGACCACTCAATCATTAACATTCCCATAATCATAATGCCTTTGGAAGCTTTTCATTTATGAATCAGTGGATTAACCGTAGGTATACATACCTGGTTGCTACGACATCAGTGATTAATCATGTTAATTGATTTGTGTGTTCACAATTCGGCTGTACGTATTTTTTTTTAGAAGAACTCGAAAGTCCTTTTTAAGCATAGCAGTTGCGCATTTTTTGAAAAAAAAATATTGGATGTCATTGAGATAATTTGGAGTACCTACTAGGATCATAGGTTTTTTTAGGCGGATCAAAATTTTCATAGATTTGAGTGGAAAAAGTATGGCCAAAAATTTAAGCGTTTTGAATTTTCATGGGTTATCAAAGGTCTGATATAAATCATAAGAATATATGATTTTTGGCGATTTTATTGTATCCGCGAAAATGAAACCCCCACAAAAATTACCCACTAAAACGGTATTCAAGATACTGAAAAAAGTTGAGTTTCTGAATGTTCTTGTACATTGAAATAATAAAAAAAATGAAAAGCTTGCCAACTGACTTACTAGTAGATGTAACTAGTATACATGACCTACATGTATATGAAATATAACCTTAAACTTTCTTTTATTTGCTTTGCCTTTGTTTTGATTTTTAATGGTTTTTTTTCCCTTACATTGTATATGAATATTTTGTCTTTATAATTTGAGTAGAAATACTTTAACAGAAAACTTTTCTTTCAATACATTCATGATATTTGTGGATTAAAAAAATTAAACATGTTAAAACAAATAAATTTGGAAAAATCTTTAAAAAAATCTGAATGCTCATCAGACTTTAAAAAAAATTAGGGTGGGTGGGCAAGTTCTATTTTTTATCAATTAAAGAAGGGCTTGGACATCAGATAGCTGTAAAGATCTTCATACTTCATTGAAAAATTATGCAAAACTAGTTAATAAATTCCCTTATAAAATGGAATATAGAAAAAAATTCTATTCACTAAGGTCAAAACTCAGACGTTTATGTAGATATGAAGAAAAACAATATAAAAAGAAAATCTTTACAGAACTTACAAATATTAGTGACAAAAATCCAAAAATGTTCTGGAATCTTTTAAATAAACTTGAGAATAAATCAAAATCTGAGCAAATAAAGCTTCCTCATAGTACTTTTATTAACTTTTACAAGAATCTTTATAAAAAAGATGATGTAAACAATACTTTTCAAATTCAGATAATTGAAGAATTTAAAAATTTATTAGAAAAGTTGAACTCTGAGTCAGCTTCTACAGAATTTGACAAAGAAATTCAGCAAGATGAAATAAAAAAAGCAATTTCCTCTCTTCGTAATGGAAAATCTTCCTCAACAGATATGATTTCAAATGAAATGCTTAAAAATGGTAATCCAGATTTATTAAAGCCACTTCAGAAATTATTTAATCAAGTTTTAAGCAGTGGTGTTTTCCCTTAAATATGGAATGCAAGTCTGTTAGTACTTATTCATAAAAAGGGGGACAAATTAGACCCAATTAACTACAGGGGAATATCCATTACATCCAATTTAGGAAAATTATTTAATAAAATCATATTTAACAGATTAATGAAATTCATTAATGCAAATAATCTGATCAGTAAAAACCAGATAGGATTTACAGAAAAAAGTCGAACAGCTGACCACATTTTTACCCTTAAATCAATAGTAGATAACTTTAAAATAAAGCACAAAAAGGTCATTTATTGACCTGAAGAAAGCTTTCGACACCGTTTGGAGAATAGGTCTGTTTTATAAACTTCTAAAAAATAATATTCCAAATCATATCTAACGCAGTCTATTTGGTTTGGAAAAAGTCTATTTTGTTTCAGAATGAGTTTTTCCTCGATTTTCATCGTAGAAAATTTACTAAAATCTTAGCGGACTAAATTTTTAGCAACTGAAATCCAGGAAAAGCTCATTCTGAAACAAAATAGACTTTTTCTAAACCAAATAGACTCCGTTACAGTGCTAATGGTTCTTATAAATTGATTCTTTATGTATTTTGCGGTTGTTTTTGTGTAATTGATAGTGACAGGCTGCATAATTCTGACCTTTGCACAGTGTGTGGAGGTTTTTTAAACAAATATTTGTCAAAATAATGTTAGAAAATAAAAATGGGGAGGGTCTGACTCAGTTAAATTTAAATGGCTGAACTTCAAACGTTTATACCTTCTTTATTTCTCAATGGATTCTGGTCAAATTGGACTCGTTTGAAAGCGCGTTCAATTTTCTTTCATTTTTTGTACAAATCTTGCGTTGATGTTATCGGATCTGAGCACTACGCTACGCTCCGCGCTCAGACCAAATGGTCCATAGTTTGCCTGTATTTGAGTTTTTAAAGTTTATTTGATTTCTGTTGGTCTTTTTTTTGTAGGGGGGGGGTATGTTTCCTTTTGTTTGCCTTGTTGTCAATTGTTTATGCGTGTAGGAGAAAAAAAGCGTTGGAATTTATATAGAAAATCCAACTTTTAATCACAAAATGGTACTCATTTTGAAATATAGGGACCCTTTGGTCGGAGCGCGAAGCGCTCGGACCCGCTGGTGCAAGGCGCAAGATTTGTACACAAAATGAAAGATAATTGAATGCGCTTTCCAATAAGCCCAATTTAACGAAGATCCGTTGAGAAATAAAGAAGTTATAAACGTTTGAAGTTCGGTAATATTATTTGGTGATGTCGATTTTGTTCAACGGAGTCTATTTGGTTTGGAAAAAGTCTATTTTGTTTCAGAATGAGTTTTTCCTCGATTTTCATCGTAGAAAATTTACTAAAATCTTAGCGGACTAAATTTTTAGTAACTGAAATCCAGGAAAAGTTCATATGAAACAAAACAGACTTTTTCTAAACCAAATAGACCCCGTTACAGTGCTAATGGTTCTTATAAATTGATACTTAATGTATTTTGCGGTTGTTTTTGTTTAATTGATAGTGACAGGCTGCATAATTCTGACCTTTGCACAGTGTGTGGAGGTTTTTTAAACAAATATTTGTCAAAATAATGTTAGAAAATAAAAAGGGGGAGGGTCTGACTCAGTTAAATTTAAATGGCTGAACTTCAAACGTTTATACCTTCTTTATTTCTCAATGGATTCTGGTCAAATTGGACTCGTTTGAAAGCGCGTTCAATTTTATTTCATTTTTTGTATAAATCTTGCGTTGATGTTATCGGATCTGAGCACTACGCTACGCTCCGCGCTGAGACCAAATGGTCCATAGTTTGCCTGTATTTGAGTTTTTAAAGTTTATTTGATTTCTGTTGGTCTTTTTTGTAGGGGGGTCTGTTTCCTTTTGTTTGCCTTGTTGTGAATTGTTTATGCGTGTAGGAGAAAGAAAGCGTTGGAATTTATATAGAAAATCCGACTTTTAATCACAAAATGGTACTCATTTTGAAATATAGGGACCCTTTGGTCGGAGCGCGAAGCGCTCGGACCCGCTGGTGCAAGGCGCTAGATTTGTACACAAAATGAAAGATAATTGAATGCGCTTTCCAATAAGCCCAATTTGACGAAGATCCGTTGAGAAATAAAGAAGTTATAAACGTTTGAAGTTCGGTAATATTATTTGGTGATGTCGATTTTGTTCAACGGAGTCTATTTGGTTTGGAAAAAGTCTATTTTGTTTCAGAATGAGTTTTTCCTCGATTTTCATCGTAGAAAATTTACCAAAATCTTAGCGGACTAAATTTTTAGTAACTGAAATCCAGGAAAAGGTCATATGAAACAAAATAGACTTTTTCTAAACCAAATAGACCCCGTTACAGTGCTAATGGTTCTTATAAATTGATACTTAATGTATTTTGCGGTTGTTTTTGTTTAATTGATAGTGACAGGCTGCATAATTCTGACCTTTGCACAGTGTGTGGAGGTTTTTTAAACAAATATTTGTCAAAATAATGTTAGAAAATAAAAAGGGGGAGGGTCTGACTCAGTTAAATTTAAATGGCTGAACTTCAAACGTTTATAACTTCTTTATTTCTCAACGGATTCTGGTCAAATTGGACTCGTTGGAAAGCGCGTTCAATTTTCTTTCATTTTTTGTACAAATCTTGCGTTTATGTTACCGGGTCTGAGCACTACGCTACGCTCCGCGCTCAGACCAAATGGTCCATAGTTTGCCTGTATTTGAGTTTTTAAAGTTTAATTGATTTCTGTTGGTCTCTTTTTTTGTAGGGGGTTTGTTTCCTTTTGTTTGCCTTGTTGTCAATTGTTTATGCGTGTAGGAGAAAGAAAGCGTTGGAATTTATATAGAAAATGCAACTTTTAATCACAAAATGGTACTCATTTTGAAATATAGGGACCCTTTGGTCGGAGCGCAAAGCGCTCGGACCCGCTGGCGCAAGGCGCAAGATTTGTACACAAAATGAAAGATAATTGAATGCGCTTTCCAATAAGCCCAATTTGACGAAGATCCGTTGAGAAATAAAGAAGTTATAAACGTTTGAAGTTCGGTAATATTATTTGGTGATGTCGATTTTGTTCAACGGAGTCTATTTGGTTTGGAAAAAGTCTATTTTGTTTCAGAATGAGTTTTTCCTCGATTTTCATCGTAGAAAAATTTACTAAAATCTTAGCGGACTAAATTTTTAGTTACTGAAATCCAGGAAAAGCTCATATGAAACAAAATAGACTTTTTCTAAACCAAATAGACCCCGTTACAGTGCTAATGGTTCTTATAAATTGATACTTAATGTATTTTGCGGTTGTTTTTGTTTAATTGATAGTGACAGGCTGCATAATTCTGACCTTTGCACAGTGTGTGGAGGTTTTTTAAACAAATATTTGTCAAAATAATGTTAGAAAATAAAAAGGGGGAGGGTCTGACTCAGTTAAATTTAAATGGCTGAACTTCAAACGTTAATAACTTCTTTATTTCTCAACGGATTCTGGTCAAATTGGACTCGTTGGAAAGCGCGTTCAATTTTCTTTCATTTTTTGTACAAATCTTGCGTTTATGTTACCGGATCTGAGCACAACGCTACGCTCCGCGCTCAGACCAAATGGTCCATAGTTTGCCTGTATTTGAGTTTTTAAAGTTTATTTGATTTCTGTTGGTCTTTTTTTGTAGGGTGGTCTGTTTCCTTTTGTTTGCCTTGTTGTGAATTGTTTATGCGTGTAGGAGAAAAAAAGCGTTGGAATTTATATAGAAAATCCAACTTTTAATCACAAAATGGTACTCATTTTGAAATATAGGGACCCGCTGGTGCGAGGCGCGAGATTTGTACACAAAATGAAAGATAATTGAATGCGCTTTCCAATAAGCCCAATTTGACGAAGATCCGTTGAGAAATAAAGAAGTTATAAACGTTTGAAGTTCGGTAATATTATTTGGTGATGTCAATTTTGTGTAACGGAGTCTATTTGGTTTGGAAAAAGTCTATTTTGTAGCTATTTCAATAGCGGGAAAAGGGGAATAACTGTGTCACACTTCCGATGCCATTTAAGGTCATTTTCGGGATTCACCATTTTGAACGATATGAAGGGCTTGATGAAAATCGCTTTCACCTCTTAAGATATTGCATGACAGGTAAAATCTTGGTTTACATTACAAAATATGGACTGTCACAGTTCTTGTCTGTCAATAACAAGACATGTAGGTAAATTTCTACTTGAAAACGGCAACAATTCCACCCGACTCCAAGTAACGTCTTGCACAACCAGAGTCGGAAAAAACATTTTTTCGGCGAAACCTTGTGATGCATCACTGTCTGTCATGCATTTAATGCAACTACAATGTACAACAAAATGGATACAACCAATGTTGAGCTGTAAAAGTCTACCGTGTGAGACCGATAGCTTTTTAAATTTTTGAAGCGAGTGTTGTCACTGACCAATTAGCCCCCTTCCCTATAGCCCATTTCATCTTAATTTTTGTAAAAATATCTGTCATTTTCCTCATTGGCTTTCTTTAAAATGCACTAAAATTAGTCTCCAAGCCATACAAAATGGCATTCATATGCTGTATAACGGAAATTTAAAAAATGGCAATGTCATATGTATGATGGTGTGTGTGTGTGTGAGGGGGAGGGGGAAAGAGTGTGTATGTGGGGTAGAATGTGTGTGTGTGGGGAGAGTGTGTGTATGTGGGGGGAGAGTGTGTGTGTGAGTGAGGCAGAGTGTTTGTGTGTGGGTGTGTGTGTGTGTGGG